>JABEVN020001814.1:0-23570 GCA_013146195.2 Codonopsis lanceolata | reverse complement strand
GCATCGATAGATTTTGTGAATCTTAGCAACTATTGATTATCACCATTCATCTCTCTCTTATTTCTCACACTTTCGTTACAATTGCAAGCTCTTATTTTGAGCAGCTACAATATAATGTACCCGAAATGATTGTGCAACTGATCAGTTTGAAGAAGGCATCAAAAGCAACTTTTCCTTTTGTTTTAAAAAAACAAACAAAAAAAGGCGGTACATTTTATATTTAGGCATCGACGGCCACTATGGTTTCTTTTCCAAAAGTTGAGCATTTTTGCGGGAAACAAACTTTAATTTACATTTTATATTTAGGTTAGGTTACTTTACATTTACCTCCCTTGGGGCTTTAGATAATTTCATCTGCCTCCTCTCTCAATTGGAAAATTGTACTCCCTTTGTCTCACTTTGATTACATTTTTTCATGTTTTCTGTAAAAATAAAGTAAGTTGACATTTATGACATTTCTCAAAACAATATTGCTAGGGCTATGACCAGGGGGTTACCATTCCTATGATAATTATGTCTTATACATGCACATCTCATGTACTTTAATTTGTCTTCAAGGCAAAGTACTCGTCGGTGGTAACTCTTACATTTTATGAGTGTAGTGTCCTTTATAGATACTGTAGTGATTAATCTCTCGATAAATAATTCAATCTTTGATAGAGAGTTATGCATGGCGATATAGTTTATAAAGTGATTAAAAGTTTCCTGAAATAAGTTACAAACGTGTTTTAATAAATGCTCAGTAATAACCTTGAGTTAATGACGAGTTAGTTGTTCGAGTAATAAGACAATAATAGAATAATTAAACTAATTAAGTAAAGCAATATGTAAAGAGTTTAAGGGATATATATGAAGGATATATCTAATCATATATCAAACAAGTTCGCTAACAAAGCAGTAATTACGGATTACCTTTATGCTAACTAGAACCTTAAGTGTTTTGACCTCGCGGAAAATTTCGAGCTACGACCCCTTCGTAAACCAAGAACCATGACTGGCAAGTCTCTCTCTCGTCGGATTGATATCACAAAAGTACCGGATATCAATCTTGGGTTTACACCGCTAAATCCAAAACCTCTTGATGGTTAAGGCTAGAATATTTGGTGAGATAGATTTTAGAGGAGGAGAGAGGGCGGCAACTTTCTTGGGAGACGTATTCTCCAATATTTGTGATTAGGGTTTTATCCCTTTAGTTGCCCTATTTATATTATTACAAGAAACATATTTCTTGTAGGTTAAGTCAATCATAAACCCACTTGGATTAGGATACTAATTAACCAATAAATAATATAAATATATTTTCCATGTGGACGGGACTAAATAATCGGGCCGCAAGCCCAATTACCAACAATATAGAAGAAATGGACGCATTATTTAAGGTAGTTTGGATTTCAAATCATGCGTCCACCTATGTTTCTTTAATTTTTCAAAAATTAGAAAAAAAAATGTTATAAAGGAAGGACCCCGTTCGACGTAATTGGCCTTGGGCCCCCGATTTTACAGGGCCGGCCCTGATTATTAAATCTTCCGCTATATTAGCTTCTGACCAATGCACTTCTCAGTGAAGCTATAGTAACAAGCTATATCGCAAACTGTATTAACAGATTTTGTGAATCCTAGCGACTATTGATTTATCACCATTCAACTATCTCTTCTTTCTCTCACTTTCGTTACAATTGCAAGCTCTTATTTTGAGCAGCTACAATATAATATACCCTAAATGATTGTGTAACTGATCAGTTTAAAGAAGGCATCAAAACCAACTTTTCCTTTTGTTTTAAAAAAATAAACAAAAGCAAAGCGGTACATTTTATATTTAGGCATGGAAGGCCACTATGGTTTCTTTTCCAAAAGTTGAGCATTTTTGCGGGAAACAAACTTTGCTTTACATTTTATATTTAGGTTAGGTTACTTTACATATACCTCCCTTTGGGCTTTAGATAATTTCATCTACCTCCTCTCTCCATTGGAAAATTATACTCCCTTTGTCTCACTTTGATTACATTTTTTCATGTTTTCTGTAAAAATAAAGTAAGTCGACATTTATGACATTTCCCAAAACAACATTGCTAGGGCTATAACGAGAGGGTTACCATTCTGATGATAATTATGTCTTATGCATGCACCTCCATGCACTTTAATTTGTCTTGTATTTTGTGAGTGTAGTGTCCTTTATAGATAATGTAGTGATTAATCTCTCGATAAATAATTCAATCTTTGATAGAGAGTTATGCATGGCGATATAGTTTATAAAGTGATTAAAAGTTTCCTGAAATAAGTTACAAACGTTTTTTAATAAATGCTCAGTAATAACCATGAGTTAATGATGAGTTAGTTGTTCGAGTAATAAAACAATAATAGAATAATTAAGCTAATTAAGTATAGCAGTATGTAAAGAGTTTAAGGGATAGAAGAAATGGACACATTATTTAAGGTAGTTTGGATTTCAAATCATGCGTCCATGCGTCCACCTCTCATAGCTCTTTGACCCGAGTTCAGATCTTCTGTATCATTTGTGTGTATCATTGGTGTATCACTTTTAATCTCCACTATTACATCTCAATTATTGCATACCAATAGTTTAGATGAAAAAATCTTGTAGACACACAAGTAGTACCTTGAGAGATCCTGACTCTCTGACTTCTGAGACATTAATTCGCTCTATTTTTCCAAAAATACAAGGGATTGTTGATGGAAAATCTGAAATTTATTCTACTAGTTGGCAACCAAACTAGGACAGTTTACCAAGTACACAGAAGAGTGATTTTTGCTTTCTTAGAGTGACTCAATGTAGTCTGTTGGAAACTGTTGGAGTTATGTGCTATCATTTCTCTTTTACAAATAATTGTTTAGCAAACAATTATATTTTATTGCAGTATTTGCTAGGTTTTCTTCTTATTGATGATTTCTTTGATGATTTTAGTTTGCAGTAGGTGTTGATGGAGTGTTTGATGTTTGCTTCTTTAACTTGTTGAAACTGTTAAGACTGTTTTCTTGTACGGAGTATTTATAGCAACTTTTGATTTTCTCTTTATATTTCTGCTACAGACTACTGCTTCATTTGTATTTATATATTCTTGTTTATATCTTTTTCTGTCACTTCAGTATTGTGTTAAAAAAATTCTTTCTTTTTATAGACAAGGATCGTAGTTTTTCCGTCGGAAATATCAGTCCACTTGTCTTGCAATTTGTAGATTACTTGCTTAGTCGGTCATTATTCTGACATTGTTCCATTACGGTTTTTAAAAAGAGTACATTCCGTTCAACGATTGAAGAATTATTTTTTCGACCCTCATACAAAATGGGACAACAAATTTGACCAACCAACTTCTGATATCCAAAAGGTAACCAACCAACTTTCGATTTTGATACTATGTGGTTCTTGTCGTTAATACATCATCCAATTTTATAACGGAACTGTTGACGTAAAGTAACGGAAGAGATTTATGAAGGGTATTTTTGTCTTTCATTATGGCCCCTTTCTTCGCCCATAATGAAAGACTAATTGTAGTCCAAAAATACCCTTTATAAAGTCCTTCTGTTAGTCCACATAAACAACTCCGTTACAAAATTGGATGAGCGTTAACAACAAAGATCATATCGCTCCAAAATTAAAAATTATTTGATCACATTTTAAATATTAAAAGTTGATTAGTCAAATTGGTTACTCCCAATTTGTACTATCGTCAAAAAAATAATTAATCCCCCAATTTATACGAGCCAAAAAAGTAATTAACCCCTTAGTAACTGATTCCTTATTCGTACTGACATGGCTTGCTGACTCATAGTTGTTTATTGCTCACAGTTGCGTGGATAGTTCATGGTTGTTCTCAATAGTTATTTTGAATTCATCCTTACTTGTTTAGGCCTCTTAGTTGTTGGCTATTTATCTGCAGTTATGTTATGAATTTAAAAATATTTTAATTGATTAATAACTAATAATAGCTATGTAAGAAATATTAATAATGTAATTTATTTTAAAGCATTAAATACTATAAATTCAATAAATTATATTCTCTTCGTTCCAGGCAAAGAGTTCATTATATTATTTTCGTATGTTTCACTCTAGGAGTCCACTTTCAAAAATTATGCTTACAATTTTTATAACATTTCATCTTTACCCTCCCCTTTTGTTGTAAGTACATTGTTTGTGCTTAACTATTTTTGTAATTATGACAAACTTTAATGTTAATATATCTCTTAATAATTAGACTTTTCAAATAGGAATTCTTTGGGTGGAACAGAGGGAGTAATAAATTGTTCTATTATGTAAATTGTTTTGTATTTATTATCAATAAAGAAATAATTATACTAAAGAAGTAATTGTTTTGTAAAAAAAAATCTTGATAGTTTTTAGCATTTAAATAGATGTATTGTTTGCTTTATCATAATATATTTGTAAATTATTATTTATCAAATGTTTTGTAATTTAAAATATATTAAATTACTAATTTTAAAATATAATTAATTATAAAAATAAACTTATTAGATTGAAAAAATTATTAATTGTGTAATCTTAATAATTACAATTTTAAATGTTAGTAGAAAATCAAAATAGAATACGCTAAGGAATATTTTTTTTGTTGTAAGATTTAGTTTGTATAGTTGGAGTTTGAATAGTGGATAGTCCTGAAACTACTCCCAATTAGGGCTGAAATTGCCCCAAATTGGGGTGTTTGGGTTGAAGTTGCTCTAACAGTGAGATGAAAACGCAAGTGCACCTCATTGATTTGATACTACTATTGATAAATTAAGAGGTATTTAAAAATACAGTATCAAGTAAAAACTTTTTAAAAAATCGTTATATAATTTAATAGTGGAGACTTATTTGAGACGGGGATAGTAATACATGTAACGAACCTGCCCCTGACCCAACTCGTAACCGCCCACGCCTCGGCACCTCGCCACCGCAACCGCCACTTCCCGCCTCCAACCACCACATTGCCACCACCCACTACCAACCTGCCGGCCACCGCCTCCCACCGCCCGCCTCCACCACCGTCACGCCCCGCCACCAACCCCCACCCCTGCTCGCCCATCACTACCACCACCACCACCAATGTATGCTCTTTACTTAAAAATAATAATAAATAGATACAAAACTTGCTATTAGCAAGATTCAAACTTATATTAAGTTATTTTATTCCAAAGCTTGCTACCGCTAGACTATACTACTTTTTGAATTTTATCAGAAAGTTTAATATAAATATAAACAAGTAATTATAAAAATTATTAATTATTATTAACGTATTTATTATTTGTTTTGGATTAAGAATATTTGGTTGTTATTTATAATTATAAAGAATAAAAGTATTTAGTTTTTAATAAGGCATTTGACTTTTTTATTTTTTATACTTTTACATAATCATTTATTAGTGTCAAATGCAGATATATTTTACATCTCATATATATATATATATATATATATACAATTGCCACTTTTTATTTGAGGGGTAAAAAAAAGGAAAGAAAAGATAAAAGTTTTAGGACAGTACGTATCTCGGTCGTTGTTGAAAGTGGAACCCACGAATTTTTATTAAAAGTGAAAAGTTGTTGAAAATATTATGAACGTTAAGTTATTAACTTATCATTGTGTGTGTGTGTATTTTTTTTTTAATTTTGTTTTTGGTGTGTGTGTGTGTGTTATGATTAGTAAATACTAATATATGTAGGAGAGTAATACTAAAATAATTAATTAATGATGTTACTAATTGGGTGTTATTAGGGTAATACTCATTTATTAATGGATAGAATTGAATATAACACCTATTAAGGTTAATGAGTATTATTAGATAATATTTAAACCTACCCATTAAATATTTTAGATAGATAATGGTTTTATCCAAACTTAACCGATAGCACCCAATCGCCACCTTACTTTCAATCATATGTGACAATTTTTTTCTCTTTTCATTCACATTCATTCAAAATGGACCTCTCCAATACAAATATAGATTTCATCTTAAGTGGCATGTATCTCACCACTAAAATGAAATTTAACAAAAAATAAATAGTTAAAATATAAAAGAATTGAGAACAGCCAATAGAAAAAGTTTTTAAAAAGAAAAATGCTGATTAAGATATATATCCACACCTTCGAATAGAATGTAAAAATTGACATTATAATCCACAATATGATTTTTTTTAATGACACATTATATCCACAACTGCATTGGAGATTTTTTTTCTTCCGAAAAAGGTATATCTATTTTCTTTCACATCTACATTATCATTGGTGATGCTATTGGTGCAATTTAAAGAAAGTACAAGCATGTAAAGATAGAACATTAAAAAGTTTGACATAAATGAGACTATTAGTTTGGGACGGAGAGAAAAACTAGCTTATTTGAGAGAAAGTTAACTAATAGAGGAATTTTTCGCGGGTGTTTTAAGAATAGGGGAGGCAAAAGTAGTTTTTTAAACAATCAAAGTGTTTGTTGAAATTTGATTACACCTTTAGAGAGGTTTATGTAATTTAGTCATATATTTTATTTTATTTGATCACTGAGATTCTCCACTACTAAAAAAGATGTTTGCTAATGATTTATTTATTTATACAATGAAACTTTGTTTATATTGATATCCGGTTTACTTGGACTTAGAACGTGTTCCACGACATATCTTACACACTTTTCATTTTTTTAAGCGATAATTTAAAAGTGTACTAGTTAATTGAAATATAATAAAATCTTATGGTACGATGTCAATATATCTGATTTTGTTAATTGAAATAACAGTAGTTAAATAAAAGGTGCGACTTAATAAAAAAATATTACAGTTGAGAGGTGCATTGTTTCAAGTGATAGTTGATGAATTTATGTTTTATAAGAAGTGACTGTTCAGAAGATTAATCGTAGGGTGTGACTTTATAATGTGAAGATAAAACATAGGGGAAGAAAAGAGGTGACTTCTCATAATATTAATTGTAGGGGGTGACTTGTTATAAAGAAAGAAAAAATAGATAACTATTCACACATGTGAACATGAGGGTGAATTTCAATCGTTAATTTTTTTAAAATAATTTAATCTCAACCTCTGAATAGCACTAATCAATTACCTAACTGTTTTATAATAACGATGTTTTCTGGATAAGGCATGAAGAACGTTACTCAAGTTTGGTTAATGTTTTTTGCTCGACAAAAAAGCTCGTTTGAGATTGGTTTGTAAGATAATCAAATAATTTTTAACAATGTGGACAATGAAGCTTGATTCGATAGGTGGAAAACTCTATTATTGAAATTGTCAAGTTACTTGAGTTCAACTAGATAAAAAGCTTGTTTGAGATTAGATCGGAAACAAAGCAAGCCAAATAAATAATTTCTTTTGGCTCCGTAGATAGACTAAGAGCAATTATTTAACTCTATTATTTTTCAACTTTACTCTTAAAAAAGTCTGGAAACATAATGTTTTAATGAATATATTGAATAAAAATAAAGTATAATAGTAAAACCATAGATGGTTCATTTTTCATTAAAAAAAAAGGTTCATTTTTCATTAAAAAACAAACACTTTTTAAGAAACATATCGAAACAAAATAATAATTCATACTTTTTTAAGATCATACATCTTTTTGTTTTGCATCAATAATCGATTTTGAGAAAAACACATGTAAAATTTGGCACCCAAAAGGTAAATTGATTTTCAAAAAATCAATTCTGCATAAAATTTGTTGAGTAAGTGTCATGTAAAACTGTTTTACGGATTTTAATTCGTAAGACTACCTCACTATTTCATAATTCAATCCACTAACACACGGTGGATCGAGTCAATAAGATCAATTTTACATAAAATAACCGTAAAACCGTCTTACCTAAAATTTTTGCCAACTTTGTTTTGAACAAATCAATTTTCTCTTACCTATAAATACAATCTTCTTTCCCAAAACAAAATTAATACCTTCCTTAACCATTGTTCATATCGACCTCCAACTAACAACACAACTCTTTCGATGGTGGCCGAGTTGCTACCGTCCCGTCTCATAGTTCTATACAATGCTCAACATAACTTTTTATAAATTACTCTATACTCTATATTCAAAGTTGGGGAAATATCTTCTCGACTTTTAAATTTCTAATGAAAATTAGTCAATTACAAACGATAAAAACTTGTATAAAACGGTTTTTATAGAAATTGTTTGTTAGATGGATCCCACTTAGAGCATGTACAGCCGAATATCTCCTTTCCTCCCCATTTAATACTCACTTAATTAAAAATGAATATAAAAATTTATTTGATACCCACAAGCTACAAAAAAAAAAAAAAAAAAAACCGTTCTAATAATCTTTCATGCTGCACTATCTTTATCTTCAATAACCTCAAAATTTGAAAAAAATTCATTTGGTGTACAAATGAGTCAAACTAAGTTTCTATTTATAGATAAAAATATGTACTTATTAAAAATAATTTTTTTAATTGCAAAAAGGCCGAAAATCAAAGATAAAAAAACAAAATTTAAAAAGAGGCTTACCCATTACAAACACCTCCTCACTTACTTTTGTGTTTTTGAAAATATGTGTGTGCCATTTATAATTCACCAAAAAATATAAGCACACTCAAGATCGTTGGAAGCCTTGGCACGAACTCAGTTAAAATGAAAATCAATGAGCTTGGACGAAATTTATGGACTCGTTTGCAGAATGAGCCGAACATGAAAATTCAAATAAGATTCCTTAATAATGTCATATATATATATATATATATATATATATATATATGGAGAGTCTATTTTCTCTAATAAATATATATCATAAAATCACATGATACATAGTTTTATATTCATAGATTAAAGTTTAAAGTTTTATGTCAAATTTGTTTTCTTTAATCACAATTGTTTGAATTTTCACCACATATAATTTGCATATATCATTTATAACTATTACTAAAACAGAAGTCGATGTTGCCACATGACGGCTTTCTGTGAAAAACTAAAAGTTTTAAAGAGATTTTGTGCTGTCAGTGTCACCCTTCGAAATGGACAAAGTTTTTTCTTTTTTTAAAAAAAATCGATTAGTTTATGATAAAATTTTTCAATGTAATTAGATAAAATAAAATACCTAAAACTAATTTCATAAGATAAAACATATTTAGAATATAGTTTTATTAGCAAATTTATGATAGAGATTTAGGATTTTGTTTTTTTTTTAATATCGCTTAATTAAACTAGATTTTATCCTATGTAATTTATACAAGTTTTATTTCACTAAAACTCTTGAATTTCCATCTCTTTTCATTTTCATAATTTTTAATTTATACAAATTATCCACGGAATAATTCTATGTTATTTGTTCTTCTAATAATCTATATTTATTAATTATTAATTACTAATCTATTAATTATCCATTAACTATTATTAAAACAACAGTCGTTCCTGTCACATAGTGACTTCATGTTGAACACTTAAAGTTTTAAAGGAATTATATGCTTCCACGTGTCAGCATCTTGGAAGTTGTAAAAAAAAAAATTGCTGCCAAAAATTTAAACCTGATAGATTTTAAAACTTGTGCCTCATTTATAAATGTTAAACGTTTTTTTTTTCTACTAAAATCGGTTTGCACGAGATAGATTTTATCACATTCAATTTAAACGTGTTTCAGTTGATTAGAACTCTAAATTTTCATGGTAAAAGTGGTTTTTACTGATAGATTTTACATGTGCTCATAGATTTTAATATTTCAGTTACATTTTCATGGTAAAAGCTTTTTTTGTTTTTTTTCAAAATCGATTAGTTTAACATAAAAATCATAAATCTAGTTAGATAAGATAAAAATTATAAAACTAATTTGATAAGATAAAACAGATTTAGGATATAGTTTTACGAGCTAATTTATGATAGAGATTTATGATTTTATTATATTTTGTTTTTCAAATATCTCTTAATTAAACTAGATTGTATTCTATGTAATTTATACAAGTTTAATTTGACTAAAACTCTTCTATTTCCATCTCTTTTTATTTTCATAATTTTGAATTTATACAAATTATCAACGGAATAATTCTATATTATTTGTTCTTCTACTAATCTATAATTGTGACGACCCGACCTAGATCCCAAGGTCGTGCCGCCAAAAGAAGCAACAACAAGCAATACAACAAATAATGGGTAAGGCTATAACATCGATACTCCAACGACTACAACAAATGCGGAAGCAGATCATAAATATAGTGGCGCCCACGCGAGCTAACAAGCTTAAACCAAGTACAACCAAAGAGATAATAAATCTCTTGGTCTAAAAATTTCAAAGCGTGTGACGCAACATTAGACACGCACATAATACAACATGTCATGCAATTTATAACAATTAATAAAACCAAGTCATCGGCGACGTTACAGCCGGAACCCAACATTAAACTAAGTCTGCAACTCTAGTCTAACACACTTAACGGCTAAAAGCATGTCGGAGAATATACATGGTAAACCAACCATAAAGATAACATAACTGAAATATGATCATCAATATTCACAAGGCACGACTAACACAACTCGCCTCCTAAAAGATTAAGTACTAAAGCATAAGTACACATATCAAGTACACAATAAGACTTGCTACCCATCATAAAGTTTACATAACTTTACTTTCCTCAAACGTTATTACCAAAAGAAAAGATACTAAACTACTAGGTAGCAACCTTACAAATGCTTTACCAACGATATTCGAGAATCACTTCGATCCGCTAGCGCGACTCGTATCTAGGGAAAACAATCAAACAAAACGGAGTAAGTCATAAAGACTTAGTAAGCTACTAAACATAACTTCCTGTTATGGCATCATGCTCAACAGTAATAAACGACATAGTATAACATTTCATTAAGAATCATGTCAAGGTGTTTATACTCGACTATCATAATAATCATGTTATCAATAAAATATAACAATTCATTAAGTCATCTCAACCATCATATCATATCATATTCACGTAGCACATTGTTCACATATAATTACTCATGAGATAAATCACATAAAAGAGGTATGATACCATTACCATTTTTTCTGCTGTGTCGCTCCTGCAAAAACACGTGCAAACCAAATGTGTCCTCGATACCCAATTTGTGGCACCGACGTCCCCGAGACATTCCCCGCTCGAGTTCCATAGTAATCAAAGTCATGTTTAAATACTACAACTAAGATAAACTATTTCCCCACCGTGGCCATCGATGGAAGGATGTATGCAACCCGGCATGGCGATCCATCGCGATCACGAATCCCACAATTCGTGAAGACGATATATCGTCCCGCCACAGACTACAAAACGACTCTAGCTGGACTCAAACTCAAGCACAAGTAATATATACTCATATGCTCAAACAAGCAGGTACATACTCTACAATCACCTAGTCATGCATTTCATTCACAACTAGCATATAAACACATTAGAGATAATATTAAGACTTTAATAATCAAGTATCCTTCATACACTCTAAAATGCTCAGAGGCCTAACCTCTATCAAATCTACCCTAAATCCCGTAGGACTTAAGAATGTAGTTCATTAAAGTCATACTAATCCAAAGGTTGACTCCGTTGAGTCTTTTCTACACTTTTAAAAAGTAGGGCATAGAAGCCATTGACAACAATATCCTCCTATGTCCATATCTAACATCAATGACTATGTTCTTAAGGTCACCAAACCATAATAACCCCATCAAAACACTTAATTAGAAATCATAGAACAAAAGTCACATTTCTCAAGCATATATACATTTTAGCAATTTCATCAACATGCTTCCCATACTTGAATATACAACATGGAATGGATTAACATACTACACTACACATGAATATCATCTTAATCATGGTCTCTAGCAATTTCATCCAACCAAAACCATCATTTAATCATATAGGAATCATGGCATGTCTAAAAAGCCCTAAATGCACTCATTGACCTCAAGTAGCACAAAGATTGTTTTCCCTAGGGTCAATGAGACAAAAATCAAAAGAAAGAAATGTAATAACTTACTTGTAATCACCACTTGAAGCAACAAATTACAAAATCCAATCATCGGAAAGGGTTCTCCTCAACAACCTCTTCACTTCTATGGCTTGGATTGGGTAAAAGACCTCTCTAGCTATGGAATTCAAGGAAAGACTCCCAAGAAACCCTAAGGAACTCTCTCAAGCTCCCAAGAAGACTCTCCCACGTTTTTTAGGAATGAGGGCTGCAAATGGAGGCTTAAAAGATGTATTTGTGGTTCACAAAGGTTAGAAAGTGGGTGGGACATGTGTCCAATTGTTGTGGAGGCAATTAGTGAGTTATTACCAAGATTAAGCCAACTAATACACTCAAAACATAATTTGATATATAGGTTAGGATGTTATAAATGGTAGTTGGGAAGATTTAGGAATTGTTTAGGATGGGTTTGGGTAGGATTAGGATAGACAAATTTCATCACAAAGCAAAACAGCCCGAAACAGGGATCAGGACCATGCGGCCGCATGGCCCTATAAGCATGCAAGCGCATGCCTCCAGACTCCTCCGTCCTAACTTTCTGCCGACCTTGTGGGGGCAAGGTCTCAAGCCCTTACGACCGCAATCTTTCCAGTGCACAAATGGTCTAGAATTCAACCTTAAAGGACCCCAAACTCACAACCCAAACACCCAAGGCTCAAACCTCAATCAAAGGTAGTCTAGAACTCACACAGAACACTCCCGAACAACACCCGAACAAGTCATACGAAGAAGAACAACAAAAAGAAGTAACCAACAATCGAATCGTCGATTCAACAAGCATTCAATCAAGATTTAAATCATGTTAAGGATGTTATGAATGATCTCTAACACTTATACATGTACATCCAACATATATAAACAACCAAGGTCTCAAAGCATAACATGTAGGAAAGATAAGAACAAGCATTGAATTGATGTTAACGAATAGGCCATTGAATCCAAGCATACGCATGAGCTAAGTAAACAAACTTATGATGAATATGAATGTATAAACTCAAGCATAAGTCGAGCATGCAATTATCTAGGGTATTACAATAATTATTAATTATTAATTACTAGTCTATTAATTATCTATTAACTATTATTAAAACAGTAGTCATTGCTGCCACATGATGACTTTCTGTTGAACTCTTAAAATTATAAAGAAATTATGTGTTTCCACGTGTTACCTTCTATACAAGTTTTTTTTTTCCTACTAAAAATTAAAAACGGATTAATTTTAAAATTGGTGCCTCCTTTATACATGGCAAAAGTTTTTTTTTTTTACCTTTTTTTTACTGCCAAAAATGATTAATACCGGATATATTTTATAACATTTGATTTAAATGTGTTTCACTTGATTAGAACTCCAAATTTTTATGGAAATTTTTTTTCGGATAGATTTTATCAATTCTCATAGATTTTAATCTTTCAATTACATGATTATATGATCAATTTTGAATATTTACCTTATTTTTTGTTTTTTTAAAATTATTCTAATTAACAAAATTAATTATTTATTACAAGTTTAGAAATCATCTTATTATAAACAACTTTTGCAAAAAAAAAAAACTATTAAAACAATGGATATGGTACTAAATATATCTATATAAATTCTTTCTTTTTTCCTACCAAAAACTAAAATCTGATAAATTTTAAAATTGGTGTCTCCTTTATACATGGTAAAAGTTTTTTTTTTTTTTGTACCATTTTTTGATGTCAAAATCGGTTAATACAAGATAAATTTTATCACATTTGATTTTAACGTGTTTCACTTGTTGTTGGTTCATTCAAATAGCTTGCAAATTATATCTACAAAATTAAGTTTAAAAAACAAACTAAGTCAACAGTGCGAGACCTAGTTGAAAGAAGGCAATCTACCATGTGTATCTCATTATTTAGAAACAATATATATATACAAAATTATATGAGGGATCCTAGCCTGAAGATTAGATAACTGATGATACACTAATCTAGGCTATAAATTAGGAAATAATATATTTACATATATCTTGCATTATGTATACAGATTCTGTGAGAACCTGAACCCATTGCATGTTTGTCATCATTATAACATGTTTATAATATGTCTTGACATATTTGAGACTTCATTTCATTCATATCTTGTTGGCATTGAGTTGGTTGAGATCATAATAGAGTAATGGTCTTCCATGTGTTGCATGCCTTGTTGTTGTTGTTGTTGTTGTTTCGGGTGTTCGTATTAACGTGTTATCACCTTATTAAGTCTCATGAGAATCTTAGTACTTTGCATCTAAGGTTAATTATGTTCATCTTAGTTGTTGTGTTCTTGGTTGGGAGTTTAGAAGCTTCGTTGCTTCGTTTGTGTTTTGCGGTTTTACATCATTGCTTGTATTGCCTTCATTTCGTCTCGAGAGTAGTTCGGTTGAGTTCTAGGCCTTGAATACAAGCTATAACCATGATTAAACAAGCCTAATACATGTTCATTCTATCCTAGATCAAGTTGGGATTGACTCGTGTTTGATTCGTTGGCCGTTTGTGGAGTGGTTCTAACCATGTTCTATCATGTTTCGGATGTGTTTCAGGTGATGTTCGGGCCTGTTCCGATTGTGTTTTGAGTGTTGGTTTACCCCCCTTGAATTTCTTGGGTTGTTTGGGGTTGATTTTAGGCCAAATTTGAAGGCTTTTCAACCTGGAGACCTTGCTATCGCAAGGTGGTTTGGTCTTGCCCCCGCATAGGAGGCAGCAACTTGGGGAAGCAAAGTTCTGGAGACCTTGCGGAGGCAAGGTGGAGATGACCTTGCGACCGCAAGGTCATCAGTATCTCACTTATGGGATTTTTGTTTAAGTTTTGGTTGAAGACCACTTAGCCCTTGCCCCTTGGCCGCCCTTGGAGACTTAAGCCCTCATTGTTGACTTAGTCCAAGCCTCCTAAACCCTTGGATGAGATCTATCAATGGCTAGCAAGCCATTTCACCCCCTTCACTTGGATTGAGGTTTAGTTTGAGGTATATAAGCCTTTGTTCAGCCATTGTTGATCACAAAACTCCATTGTTGGCTGAACATAGCTCCATTTTCGTCCTTGGGAAGAAGCTCAACTTGAAAGACCATTTCCCGGAGATCCGGTGGTCCGATTGACGAGCCGAGACCGCCAAATCGAAGAGCTTGATCTTCTCTTCCACAATCCTCCTTTTAATCAACCTTTCATCCATTAATCATAGGACTAAGGTGAGTGACAATTCCCTGAGATTTCCATGTTAAATAAAATAGCATGACCCCTTAATTATAGTTGTTCTAATAGTGATTGTGAACATCTTTTGTGAAGACAAAACTTCCATTTCAACATATATATTATGTGTATGATTTTATGAAATCTCTATGAAGTTATGATTTTGACATTTATTAAAGCATGAATGTTGTTTGTATTAAGCTTGGGAATAACTCTTGTGAAAGAATTCAGTTCAATTCAAGGTTTAACAAAATCGCCGAAACTAGGGTTTGAAACTCGAGATTGTGCTTAAGGCTAGTTCAAGAACATGAACGACTTAGCTATCAAGTTCTAAATGATCGGAGAACTTAGAAAAGGGCAATGTGATACATATAGTATCGATACTCTTCTTAGTTGAATTTTAGTAAAACTCACCGGAGTTGAAATTAGGGAGTTATGAACAATACCGACTCCAAAATCAATCCCTACGATGAATGTAGTTCGTTAGACTAATGAATTAGCTTACGATACTTTGAGATGGATTGATGAGTATGCCTTGATGTATGTGTGCTTGTAAGACTCAATTGAGTTCTTATGCGGTTTATGTGATCGTGTGAAGTAAATGCATGATTGAGAGCATGTTGTAGAATAATGTATCTATTTGACATGTTGAATTCGCTCTTGTCAAATTCTTGTGTGATTCCTTAAATGAGTAAACAACTACTTGTTGAATAAGTTCGCTCTTGTCGAACTTGTTCCTTGTTTGAGATTATATGACGAGTAAACATCTACTTGGCATTGCATGAGTCCAGCTGGCATATTTGATTGAGTCGTTGGTGTGACAATGCATCGTCGTCACGAGTTATGGGACTCGTGATAGTGATGGGTTGTTATACCGGGTTTTTATCACACACGCCTCCACTGTTGGCCACAGTGGGGAAGTAGCCCCTTTGCTGTAACCAAGAGAGCACATTGGCAAGTCTAGTAACCGAGTAGAGAGCTCGGTACCCGAGTAGAGAGCTCGGTACTTTGATACACTCATCACGGGTATCATTGGCACGAAATGTTAACGCTGTGTATTGCAGGAGCTACGTAGCGGCACCGGTTCCATAACATATCCTCCTATTATGTGGTTTACCTTTATAGCACTTATGTGAAACAATGTGCTACCATGGATATGTGATTTAAGTGTTTATTAAATGAACGCTTTGATTGATTTGATATTAAAAATGATATCTTGATATGTATGCTGCATGATGCCATGACATGCATAATTGTTAACTCACAAAGTCTTTATGACTTACCCCCTCCCTTTTACTGTTTTAGATCCGAGCCGTTCAGGTACCGCTCGTTGAAGTGTAGCAGGATTCTCGCTTGTCCGTGACCACACGCGACGAGGTTGTGGTTTTGAGATGTCCTTGTTTTGTTCTCTTTTGTAAGGACGTTGGGTTTAGCAAGTCATTTAGACTTTGCTTGGGAATTTGGTTTGTTTGGATTTATGTTTATACTTGTAGTTCATGTATCCTATTTTTGAGTGCCGGCGCATGTACGCCGAGCCTTGTATAGATGTAGTATGGTTCACGTGTTTTAAAACTTCATTTGGGCATTGCTTTAGCTCTTATTTAATTATGTTGTTCTCAGGCATGTTATAGCCGTCGAGGTATATTTGCATGAAGCTAGCGTAGTGTTGGGTTCAGGTAGTAAAGCGCCGATGAATTGATATACTTGTCTTAAATTGCTATATCAGGTTTAAAAAGTTTTAAAAATTTCCGGCCTTTTGGTGCCGAGTCGCGCTTCATCTGAAATGTTGTGTCACGTCGTTTTCTACAATTGAGACTTTGCTTGTATTGTTGTCCTATTTGGACGACTTGACTTGTGATTCCATCTCGGGGTCCGAGTCGGGTCGTCACAGATTCTATTACTCCTCTATAGTCGAAATGGGAGGAAGGTGAACGCTGAGACTGTCCCGAAAGGCATCAAATAAAATCAATGGAAGGCCTTTGGTGACGATATCCGCTATCTGATGGCGGGATGGAACATGTAAAACACGGACTTGACCGCGAGCAACTTTTTCACGAACAAAATGAATATCGAGCTCAACATGTTTAGTACGCTGATGTTGAATTGGATTGCCAGAGATATATATGGCACTTACATTATCACAATAGACTAAAGTAGCCTTTGTAATAAGGAAATGCAGTTCAAGTAGAAGGTTGCCTAACCAGCAAGACTCAGAGACGACGTTGGCGACTCCCTTGTATTCAGCTTTGGCACTAGATCGAGACAAAGTAGCTTGCCGTTTGGAAGACCAAGAGATTAATTTATCACCAAGAAAGACACAGTAACCTGATGTGGAACGTCTGGTGTCAGGGCACCCCCCCCTAATGTGCGTCTATGTAAAAGACCAGAGTGGTTGTCGATGAAGGATATAGATGTAAGCCATGTGTGAGAGAACCTTGAATGTAGCACACAGTTCGCTTAAGAGCCTGCATGTGCACCTCCATCAAGTTGTGCATGAAATGACAAACTTGCTGGACAGCATATGATATGTCAGGTCTAGTAAATGTGAGGTACTGTAATGCATATGCAAGGCTCCGATAATGAGAAGGATCAGCATAGGGTGTACTGGAGGAGGCACTCAACTTAGGTTTAGTATCAACGGGCATAGCGCAAGATTTGCAAAAGGACATCCCAGCTCGGTGTATGATTTCCTCGGCGTACTTTTTCTGAGACAAAAAGAGACCACCCGAATGACGAGTAATGACAATTCCCAAGAAAAAATGTAGAGGAATCAAATCTTTCATTGCAAATTCTGAGCTGAGAAAAGCCATGATAGATTTGCGTGGACCATCTGATGAAGCCGTAAGAATAATATCATTGACATAGAGAAATATGTATGCTAGATCATTACAATTCTGATAAATAAAAAAAGAATGAACAGACTTGCTATTAGAGAAACCAATAAGAGAAGCATAATCTGCAAATCGTTTGTACCAAGCCCGGGGAGCTTGCTTCAGCACGTAAAGAGAATTCTTTAGCAAACATGATCAGGAAAAGATTTGTCACGAAACCCAATTGTTGATGTGACGACCTGACTCGGATCCCAATACGAGACACTGAGGTCGTGTCGTCAGAACGCACAATTAACAAGCAAAGGGTAAGGCTATAACAGCGATACGCCAACGACTCGATCAACAAATGCGGAAGCAATTAACATAATGGAACCCGAGCTAACAAGCTCTGAAATACAAACAACCTAAGAGATAGTAAACCTCTCGGCCCAAAAATTCAAAGCACGTGACGTAACATTAGACACGTACAACAAAACCACCTGTTACAATTTAATAAATATTTAAAACCAAGTCATTGGCGACGTTACAGCCGGAACCTAACAACAAACTAAGTCTACAACTCTAGTCTACACACTCTACGGCTAAACATGTCGGAGTACAACATAACCAACAATATAAACAAACTCGAGAGCCCCTAAGGGGGTGGCCCAGTGGTAGACATGGGCTTCACAATGTGTGAGGTCTCAGGTTCGATCCCTTCCCTAGCCCCCCTTAGGAGGAAAAAAAAATTTATAAACAAACTCGAGATGGAATAAATATGTAATTAAAAAAACATGGCTCGACTAACATTTGTCGGCTCATAAAAGACCAAGTATTAATATAACAAGTACAAGCACAAACAAAACCACAAGTGCTACTACCCATAGTGAAGTATATATAACTTCACTTGTCAAACGTCCTTTCCGAAACCAAGGCTACAAAATATTAATAGTAGCAACCATCTCAAAGAACCAAACGTTCTATTGTAGATTCGGCGAATTTCTTCGAATCACTAGCACGACTCGAATCTAAGGAAAACAAAGTTTGAGGAATGGGATTGCTTTGGCGAATCAAGGTGCCCACCCTATTATAAGCTTCAGTAAGACCGGCCACCATTTAAAGAACAAGGCACTTGTTGGAGACGAGAGTGCCAACATTCTTGAGTTGATCATATAAGACCTTGAGATACTGACAATATATGCAGTGGCATTTGAGAAATCCTCCATGTTGGTGTGAGAGAATTCTTGCTCAAGAATGACGGCACGAGAATTTTTATTGTCTTGGAAGATATCACCCAGGCGATTCCAAGCATCCATGGCTGTTGCATCGAGTTCAAGAATAGTTTGTAACAGATCATTGGATATAGTGGAATAAATCCAAGAGAGAACCGTGGTGTCGAGGGTTAACCACAATTATTTTTTCTTCATTGGTAGTAGGCTCTTTGGTGGTGCCTTCAGCCGGTGGAATAATATGATGAGTGACCCAAAAATAGCACGTGTGAATATTAAAGAGCTCCGCCGACGTCGCGTATTGGACGTTTTCCATCTCAAGAATAACTGAGATGTGGTTCTTGGTGTTGGACACATCAAGAGCCGAGTGCAAAGACGGAGGTTTGGGGGCAGACAGGGCAAAAGAAATCCAGCTAAGAAACAAAGAGATAAGGTGGCGGAAGAGAGAAGGATACCGTAGGGCTCTGATACCATGAAAGAAGGCAATCTGCTGTGTGTATCTCATTATTCAGAAACAGTATATATACAAAATAATCTGAGGGATCCTAGCCTAAAGATTAGAGATAACTGATGATACACTAATCTAGGCTATAAATTCGGAAACAATATATTTACATATATCTTGCATTATGTAGACAAATTCTATTACTAGTGTATAAACAAGTCGAGTCGAGTCCGTTTACGAACAACTAAAATATGAGAGTGAGCGAAGCTTGTGCTCAGATATGTAATTTTAAACCAAATCAAGCCAAATCTGAATAAGCCCAAAAATAATACCAACCAAACTGCCCGGCTAATGCTCGGTCTTCATTTATAACCCTTAATGCGTCCATATATATAGAGAGACTAGTATACGTGCCCATGCCATAGACACGGTGTCGGTATGAGATCAGTTCAGTGAATGGTCGGGATAAACATAACTCACAACTAAAGGTTTTATATGTAATTGTAGAGGGGTAATTCAAACATAACTCATAACTGAAGGGGTTCATTTGTAACTCACATACTTACGAATCAAATTGGATCGTTAGTTGTATTTAGCACAATTCGATCAGAGCCACCAGTTAGACCTTGAAATCTTTTATAATATAGATGGATAGATGCTAAAACTGTACAACATCGGATGGACAGATGCTAAAACCCTGCAGCGTTGGCATGGTTCAAGCATTACCACGACACAACGAGATCTTCACATATGAACATTGTTCATCCAAGAGCATCTTCCAACGAGATAATACAATACAGATTTCTAGGATAAGCATGGATTTAGGAAGGCATGCATTTCGTATACCCACCCGATGGGGTCTAAAAAAGGTATGGCCCATCTTCAAATCCATCTTTAGGATGATACATTTTAAAGAGAAAGTGGGCAAGCTCTACAGCCATTTTGCTAACTCCTACAGCAAGAATAGAGAAAAATAAGTCAATAGAGGTTAATACACGAAGTTGTCGTTTGGTAGATGTTAGAGAATAATATCTTTTAATTATTCTTGTAGATTTGTAATGAGTAATTAGTGGTAATTACCTTGTAGAGTTCTTTCCTAATTGTGTTACCTTCCTTGTATAGGTTTCTTGTATCCTACTCCTAGTGTAACCCTAATTGTAAATCCCCCTATAAATATGTGATTTATTCAATGGAAAGGCTATGCCATTATTCCTAAACTTTATTAGTTTCTACATGGTATCAGAGCTCTGCTCCTAAAACCTTCTTCCTCTTCCTCTAGCCGCCGCCCAAAACCCCCCTACAATGGCTAACGGAAATCACTCTCTCACCGTCAAAAACCCTCTTGATCCCACCCAAACCTTCGACCTCATCAATATCTCCCACCACAACATCACCAAACTCACCTCTACCAATTACATAGCTTGGAAACTCCAAGTTGAGGCCACCCTCATCGGCTATGACCTCTACAAGTTTGTAGACGGTTCACACCCATGCCCGCCTCCCACTGTCCTCACCAAGGATGCCCAAACATCCAAGGACGTTCCCACCCCAAACCCTCACTACCAGCCTTGGATTCGCCAAGACAAACTCCTCTTTGGGGCTCTTGTTGGCTTCCTGTCTGCTCCCCTGGTTCCTCTGATCCAACAGGCCGCCACTACTCGTGAAGCCTGGGACATCCTGGCTCATACATATGCTCGCCCAACTCGCGGTCACATTAAACAGATCAAAGATTACCTCAAGCGAGCAACCAAGGGAACTCAGTCCATCACCGACTACATGCAGTCTGTCAAAAGTCGGGCTGATGAACTCGCTGCTCTGGGCAAACCTCTTGACCACGAAGATCTCATTGAGACCATCCTCGGTGGTTTGGATGATGACTACCGCCACATCGTGGATGTGGTTGAAGGACGGGATACTCCCATATCGTTTGATGAGCTTCATGAAAAACTCATCAATCGCGAGCTTCTTTTGAAGCAGTCTCAGCCTTCGTCCTTCTCGCACCCTACTTCGGCCAACCCTGCTGCACCAAGGAGCAATAGCTCGACAGCTCGGCAATCCTCCTCGCAAGCTCGGTATCAGCCGCCCTCGCAACCTCGGCCACCTTCCCAACCCTCGGCATCTGCTCCTCGGCCACAGCGACCGTATCTGGGCAAGTGTCAAGCATGTCGCCAACAGGGCCACTCGGTTACTCGCTGCCCAAACTTTCAACTGATCGCCACCACCTCTATGCCCGCTACTCCCAACTCGGCAAGTGGCTCCAAGTGGCAACCACGGGCTCATCTTGCAACCACGGCAGACACGGGGACACCGAGCTGGCTACTCGATAGTGGTGCCTCTCATCATGTCACTAGCGACCTCGGCAATCTCTCGCTACACTCCAACTACACGGGCATGGATGACATGGTCATTGGTGATGGTACTGGGTTAACTATCTCCAAAACTGGTTTCTCCTCCCTTCATACTCCCTCACACACTTTTTCCCTTCATAATGTTTTATTTGTTCCTGACATGAAAAAGAATCTTATATCCATATCTCAATTTTGCATCTCTAATAAAACCTCTATTGAGTTCTTACCAACTTCTTTTCATGTGAAGGATCTGCTGACAGGGAGAATACTGTTGACCGGACAGTCTAAGGACGGTGTGTATGAATGGCCGACCACAGTCTCCCCGCCCCACCCCTCTGCTTGTGTCAGCTCCAAAGTCTCTCATCAGGACTGGCATCATCGTCTTGGCCATCCGTCTGGCCCCATCCAAAGTCAGATATTATCTAGCCTAGGTTTAGCATTAGACACTGCTCGCACTCCTATTCATTGTAATGATTGTCTTTCTAATAAAAGTCATAAAATTCCTTTTCATCAAAATACTATTGTGTCTACTCTCCCTCTTCAAACTATTTATACTGATGTTTGGACCTCCCCCCTTCCCTCCATTGATGGGTTCAAATACTATGTGATCTTTGTTGATCACTATACCCATTACATCTGGCTTTACCCGCTCAGACTCAAATCTGAGGTTGCCACCATCTTTCCCAAATTCAAAGCCTTAGTGGAAAATTATTTTAAAACATCCATAGTCACCCTTTACTCGGACAATGGTGGCGAGTATATGGGGCTTGCCCGGGACTCTGGCTTGGCCGCCTACCTGTCCGCTCATGGCATCTCTCACCTTACCTCGCCTCCTCACACCCCGGAACACAATGGGTTCTCGGAACGTCGCCATCGCCACATTGTTGAGACTGGTCTCTCCCTTCTCTCTCGTGCTTCTCTTCCGCTGCCCTTCTGGTCGTTTGCTTTCCAAACCGCGACCTATCTCATAAATCGACTACCTACACCCACCCTTGCTCGCCAGTCTCCCTACCATAAACTTTTTGGCTCTCTGCCAAACTACGCCAAGCTTCGTGCTTTTGGTTGTCTCTGTTATCCTTGGCTCCGTCCTTACTCCGCCCACAAACTCGATGCTCGCTCCACTCCGTGTGTCTTCCTTGGTTACTCGCTCACTCAGAGTGCCTATCTCTGTTATGATCTGAGCACCACCAAGCTGTACATATCGCGTCATGTTCGCTTTGTCGAGTCCACCTTTCCCATGTCCACCCCGGCCACCAGCCCTGCTCGCACAGACACCTATGATAGTGAGTCTTGGCTACCCCCTCATGAACTGCTCGGTCCCTCATACACACCGTCGGCTGCTCGCTCCAGTACCCCTCTGTCCGTGGCTCCTGCCACTAATCAGAATTTGGTTGATCTCAGCTCGCCCACAGCCCAACCTCCCACATCGGCTACTGTACCCGAGGATACCATTGCACCTGCTCCTTGTCCCGTGCCCGCTGCTCCATCCTCCTCGGCCACCAGCTCCCTGCTCGCGGATTCCACTTTATCCGTTGCTCAGCCTACCTCGGCAACCAGTACCGTGCCCGAGGATCACCCAGTGCCTGCAAGTCCTGTGCCCGCTGTTG
>JABEVN020001813.1:0-23548 GCA_013146195.2 Codonopsis lanceolata | reverse complement strand
TAATATTAATCTACATTAAGGAAAAAATTCAAAATTTTAGTAACTACAATAAATGAAAATTAAACAAATAGTTAAACATAACACAAAAAGTGAAGTTATTATAGAGAATTATATTAATTAAAAAAATTACTTACAAATCTATATAAATAAGAAAATATTAGTTTAACATGTACGATTATTACTTCTATCACTTTCACTATCACATAATAAAATTTAAGGCCCTTGGAATTAGTAACTCTTGAGAAAGCTATTGAATACTTGGTTGGTGCTTGAATAGTTATATGTCCTTCTATGTTGGATTACAGAATCGCCTTGTTTACGTAATCTTCTTGGCACATCAATAATAGTGTTGAAAAAATATTCCTATTATTAATGAGTTGGGTTGGGTTAAAGCGGGTTGAACATGTTACCTATTTTGACCCGATAGGTTGGATTATATAAATGAATGATTTTATTTGGAAAATGTTAGGTTTAAATGGGTCGACCCATTTGATATATGTGTTTTAATGGATTTCGATCCATTATCTGTTTTGGTCTGATTCAACCCACCCAATCGCCAGGGCTAACAACTAAAGAACTACTAATGGTTACCGGGAAACACAAAGACTTTATTATAATACTTCACGTCACCGACTACAAACTCGTGCTGATGGTTACAACGTGAAAAATAAAGAAGGTTGAAATATTGTAGAGATATGTTCTCTTCCAATTTTCGGATGCCTTGAATGGCTAACCTTCGACTCTATTTATAAATGAAGTATTGCCCTAGCAATATTTCAAGACGAGTCAAGAGATAAGAGGGAATCCTATCTTTAAATGACTCACAACACACTTAGTTTCGGGTCCCAGTAAAGGAACGTACCAATACATAAACAGAAAAAGTAAAAGCACACTACTAAATAGGAATGGCAATCGGCGCTGATAATTTTGGGTTAGACCATTATCCATCACCACCGAATTACCATGCCACTAGGCCCACTACTAACTCTTTACATAAAGATAAGTATCTAATCACATTGTGATTTCTTCTAAATCTTCTGAAGCTGATGCTACTGCTTTTGCTGAGTTGTCTTGAGCACTTGAGCTGTTGTTTCTTGGTCTCCACGTACATGAACATAAGCTTTTGCTTTTATACGGAAATATTCCATATTATCTTTGACGAATTCTTCCGCCTTAAGATGAGTCTTCTGGTTCGAGTGTTGTTGATAGCAGATGAACCTTTCAGTATCGCTGAATAGTTGGACTGTTGGTTCGTCTATTATCTTAATCATAAAGCTCTGAAGTTGTTGAAATCCTAGGTTCCTAAAATTTTCTTCTTCAGTTGCTTCTGGAGTTATTTCGAGTTTATCGAAATTCGGTATCCATTGATCGGTACTTTCTTGTAATAAGACGATGCTTGGATATTCGCTTGGAGGTACGTTGAGCCAAAACTGTAATGGGTATGGTTCTGTCTCATAATCTCCTGAGCTTATGTTGAACTCGGGGCCAACCGATATCACTTGTACCTTCTTTGCCGATTTTACTTCCATATGTTTGATAAAGGAAATTATCGGATCAGGGCATCTGCAGAACATCTGGATATTAAAGTTAGAAATTTCTTTAATAAATCCAAACTCTAATAATTCCCATAATTGTTCACTGCCGATTGGACCATGAACAACAATCTTTTTCTCCATCTTTGTAAATCTTACGATGGAGATCTGTTTAGAGAAAGTCACTGAATTATAACATTCCATAAGGAATTCTTCAGTATCTTTTGCCTTTTTAAGGGCTTGATGGATTTTATTCCATCTATATTTCCTGTAGAAAAAAGAAGGAAATAAATTTGTTAGTAGGTCTTGTGGGTTTACTAACAGTTCTTCTTGACGGAGGATGCGGTCGCATTCCAAAGGAGCGGTGATTGGTTCTAAATGGAAGTTGAACTTCTTCCTAGTGGTTCTGTGGGCTTTGTTTAAAAGAGAGAAACTGTTCTCAATTTTTCTGATGGTGCTCACATCGATACTATTGCTTAATAGATGACTCAGTATAGCATGCTGATCTGGGTTGACGGGTCTTTTCTTATTTGGCAGCCATCTCCATCTCTTTCTTTTGAGCGGGTTACTCATGGGTCTTAAGTTATACGGGCTTGGTATTTGGGCGTTTTGACTGTTTTGATAGGGTGTTGATGAAAATGGGTTGACGGTTTTGAGCGGGTTACTCATAGGCCTTAAGTTATACGGGCTTTCTTGTTCGGGTGTGGATGAAAACGGGTTGATGGTTTTGAGCGGGTTACTCATGGGCCTTAAGTTATACGGGTTTTCTTGATTGGGTGTTGATGAAAATGGGTTGATGACCTCCTTCTTCATCTTTTTGGGTTTGTTACCCTTTGAGGCTTTAGCCTTATGCATTATTGGCAAATGCACAGCCGTTTGCTTTGGACTAGTTTGAGCATTTCCTTGGCTCAAATTAGTTGATGCACTTAAGGAAAAGTGGCTAATAGGAAATTTTGAATTTCCTTCTGACCTTGATCCTATTGAAACCATAGATGGTTTCTTAAGTTTATGTGAAGAAACTTTGTTAGCATGAGATCCTTCAGATGATGCGGGTAAAGCCTTACCACCGTTGTTACCACCAGTGTTACAACTTGCAATATTTACCCATATGTTCTTGATGCGGAGCATCAGTTGCTTGTTCCTCAAGTTCCATGATTTCTTTGTCAGAAGCCATATCTGCAAAGATTAACAAACAGATTAGTAAAACTATAACACTTGACTTAGAATAATCCATGAATAACAAACATATTCATATTACAATTTCCTATGATACTAATATGTTACTAATCTCTTGGAACTCGTCGTTTCAAACCTATTCTTAGAGTTATAGAAAACACATTTTATGCCACTAAATTTCACCATAATAACGTCTTAATGTAGTTCAATGTCCCAATTATCAACTTAGACAACCAACACCCTAATATAGTTCAAGTATAGCACTTATTTTATTCACCAAATATTTCACACAAGTCAAAAATTTTATGGTTCTTACATATTTAAAAACTAGATATCTTCAACTATACCACTTTGAAATACTTAATTTGGACCTAAAATATCAAGATTTGGCAACTTAATTAAAAACCAAGTAACCTTTTGAAAACCATTACACATTCGAAACTTAATGAAAATTTACGGGACGATATGTACCTAACATCTGGAAGCTTAGCATATCCAAAAATAATAAAATTATCATTGACGGATTCCCTACAACGATTTTCGGAAAAAGCACCGAAAACAGGGACTACATCTATTTGAAAAATCAAAACCAATGTATTTGGCTTTCAAAATTCTCCAATTCACTTCTAAATTGCATAACTAATGACAACCAACAACTTTAGATAATCTAAGACGAAATAATTTACCATTCTCATATTTCTTTCAAGGAATTAACAAAAGATTTATCAACTAACCTCACCTTCATGATCTACTCATGTAATTAAAATCATATAACCACAAAACATCATAGTCACTTACCTTGGCCATAATTCCACCAATAAATATAAATCTTCAATCTTTTGATGTCCTCTTGATAACCAAGCCAAGATTTGATGTTCACCTCCAAAAATCAAGCTCTCTCTCTCTCTCTCTCTCTCTCTCTCTCTTTCTCAAATGGAGTCTTTCTCTCTCTTTCTCACTCACGGTTTCCAGGGAAGTATGAAGAAGAACCAAATATAAGGAAGTAGGGTCAATTTTCCAGCAAAATATATTCCAATGAGTCAAAGAGTGGAGTGTGAGGTGTAAAAATATGGTGGTTCCAACAAATACAAGTTTAATTTTTCATTGGTTGGCTTTTTAATAACCATTTACACTAATTGGGCTAATTTAAGTATAAATATCACTATAAACATTCCTTTAACTTATTTTAGTCTAATGACACTTAACCCGGATATAGACACACCAATCTGGTATCTCAGATTTTATTTTATTTTTTATTACTATAAATTTAGTACTGAAAATGGACTAGCTAAACTTTGTTTGAAATAATGTAGGATGGGCAAAATGTGAAAGGAAAACATCTAAGAGCCTAAGGACAAGTTTAATGGTGGTACTTGTCATACAGATATCAAAACCAAATTTTGATGTCTATTGGTTATCAAAATAAAATTATAATACTAATAAACAATAATTTACCAACACATATCATGACATAAATATAGTTTGGATAATTTTGTGCATTTTTGGGCGCAATTTGGAGTGTATAATTCAAAATTTTCATTTTTAGGGAAATATATTTTACCACTTTACATTTACTTTTTTTACTCATTTTAATTATGACCACATGCACAAAGGCATTAAAGAAAACTACACATTACTCCAATACTTATAATATAATTAATTATTTTTTCTTGAACAATGTACTGAATAAAAGAAGATGATAATTTAGGACGTAAATTTTCAAATCCTCTCTTTTATTAAAGTTCGTTTATCAGGGGTATTTGGATTATTTTGTCTACGCTTGCATTTTTGTGGGTTGGCACTAGGTTTTTCAATGGATCGAATATGTATGAGAAATATGTATATCTAAACCTAATCTGAAACCTTATAATCGTCGATTCAATTCGATTCGATAACTTGATGGATCGAGTGTATGTCAATACATATCTGAATTCGTTATCAGTTAATATATCTGACCCAATTCAAAATATAAATTTATGAATAAAAAACAGGAAGATCAAAAGATAGCATTCATATATATATATATATATATATATATATATATATATATATATATATATATATATATTATTCTCGATATGGACCAGATTCTTAAAAGATCAGATATAGGTAAATTTTACATTCGATCTGTTAATAAATAAATTATCAAAACTTAGTCTCCAAGTTTACTTTGCCATGAAGTTTTCGTGGTCCCAAAATCTTGTCCTGTATGTGTGTTATTATTTCAGAAAAGAATTAATGAATATTTGAGTGTAGTTCTTTGATGTGGATGCAACTTTCAAGTACTATAGTTTGTTGCTTTAACCATCTTTATTCCAATTTTAAAAATCAGTCAAACATCATTGAGAGCGGAAGAATATTACTCTCTTCACTTTTAAATAATTATTTTTTGGCAAAAAATTGTATAGGACGAAATTTGGTATGATAAAGCTTCATTTAAAAATTCATGGATCTTTTTTTCTTTTTTTTTTAATGCTAGATTTATATAAATTAGAAATAAAGGAAAACAAGCTAAAGGGGGACAACCAACCTTACCCTTAAAAAGGGGGGACAAAGGAGCCTTACCTTGAAGAAATAAATAGAGAAACAATGGCAATAAAATAAACCTAGATAAAAACCAAGAAATAAGTCTAATAATTACGATAACGACTCTTCGTACGGCGCTTCGACCTTCTAAGGCTGGGGGTTTCTAGATCAAGAGCTTCAAAGTGGGCGAGGTCATTATCATAATTTTCCTCTTCTTCTTCAATTGTTTGTAGGACAACAAATTTATTGGGGGAGGTTATATTCAAAGGAGTTTCATGAGAAGAATCTTCCTCAAAAAAACCACTTAAATCTGGCATAGAATGTGTCACAGAATCAATTGGGATTTCAACAGCATTTTTCCGGTTAAAAGATGGATTGAAAGGGGGGGAATTTGGGCTCAAGCCAGAGCAAGACGGAGATCTATGACCGAAAAGGATTGGCGGTTAATGGCGGTAGGGGCTCGTTGTAGTCACCTTATCGTGAGGACTTTTAGCGGTGAGTTGTATTAGGGATGGTTTCTTGGGCGGTAGGATTGGTATCTTGAACATCAACTAAGGCCGGATCTTGAGGAATGGGAGCGACCACATTGGTGGCTGAGAAACAAACATTGGCATTCGAGCATTGGAGAGCCTTTATCTTGGCCGGGGGATGTGAATGTTATCATGTTGGGCAATGTGATCATCATTTAAATTGGACAAGATATCAAAAGGATTACTTACCCCAATACATTGGTCGAAGCTGTTGAGGCGGATCGCTAATATTGGCTTTCGGATTGTCATCCGATACATGCCACACGCCTCGTTCATGAGATCTATGTGTTCGTTCGACGGAATACCTTGAGAGTCTTTTGCTAATGAAACCGATGCTTCGTTGTTAGTTTTTGTAACCCGAGCAAACTTGCAAATAGAGCGGCCCACCACTGCTTAACGGACTTTAGGAGCGGCTCCACCACTGGGACTTTGAGTGGTATCAATCATGATCTTTCCCCTCCAAATTCACCTTAGGACGCCTCTTGTTCACCCTTCAAGTCCCTAGTTCGAGATTGATGTGAACGATGATTTTTACGACAAACTTCTTTGGTATGCCCAAGCACCACAACCGATACAATAACGAATGTTTCCTTCAAACTCTAGAGGCTGCCGAAACCGTTTTCTTTACTAGTCCCAATCCAGAAACGAACAAGGAGAGTCACCGATACATCCATTTCAACACAAATGCGAGCAAACATAGGCCTTGATAATGCGAGGGTTTTGTCATCCGCCGCACGTAAAAACCGACCAAGGAATTGCCAATGCATTGTAAAAAGAAGGATTAAAGTGTGTCAACGGTAATTGGTGTAGGCGCACCCATGAACTTTGGTGATATCTTTCCTGAATGAGAAATCTGGTGTCCATCTGAATGACCGATACATGGACGATTGAATCATGTGTGATTCCTTTGATAGTGCCAGAATCAAGTCTTCTGACGAGGATAATCGAACCATGACATGTCTCGGGTCTAATAAACCTACAACAAAGGGACCATTAAGCTTCCATGAACGAGCGATATCCTCCTGGATGGCATGAACTGATGGTCGGCCTGCCGAAAACTTCAGCACAATTGTGTTTGCAAGCTGCTTAGCAGCGGCTTCGATCTCTGGAGTGAAGAGACATCCGGCTCACCATTGAAAACATTAGCTTGCCGAGGGCTAGCAGGCAGTGTTAACGTCGGGCTTGAAGAGCCAACGAGAAGGTTTTGGTTGTCCAACAACTGAGCATAAGATGTGGTGGGCGGCGTAGAATGTGGAGATGAAGCAGATGGTTGAATCGAAGGGGGGGCCTCCCGGGTTTGGCCGCCCGGCGGCTGCATGTAGGTAAACCCTAGCTAGGGCAACAAAGATGACTAGAGAGAGAATTCTAGAGAGACCTTCACGGATCATAATAAATATAAAACATGTAATTAAAAATCATAAAAATGGTTCAGTTAGCCCCTTCCCAACTCGTAAATTAGCCTCAGAATCCATTTTTGCAATCTCTGGTTTTTTTTTCCTTTATTTCTTCCTTGAAATAAAGATGACAAACTCTATAAAACATTTTGGATTCAGTGGGGCGTCGCAACATTCCTTTCTGGCATTTTTTCGTTTTCCCTTGAAAAAGGGAGAATGAGAATGAAAGAGTGATGCATTCCTATATCCTGGTATTCCCTAAAAAAAAGATAACTTGATATAGTAAACTCAAAGCACTCATAGTGATCCGAAATAGGCCATAAGACAATTTTCATAAAATCCATAGTGGGGCGTCGCAACATCCTTTCTTGCACTTTTCCGTTTTCCCCTAAAAAAAAGAGAATGAGAATGAAAGGGTGATATATTTCTATATCTTGGTATCCCCTAAAAAAAGGATAATTTGATATAGTAAACCCAAAGCTCCCATATTTGATCAAAAAATCACTGAAGTTACCGAGGCACATTCAACGCGTTATTTTAGACAACAACATTTCCGTATTTTTAATTTCGTCCTCCCATAAATAAGGGATGGTGGAATGGAAAGCGTGGTGTCCCGCTTCCGCGCGTACGCACACCCCTATCCAAGGGGGCGCGGGCGCATTCCGGGAACCCACAGTGGCGACTCCACTGGGGAGATCGTTTTTATTTGAAATAAAAATGGAGGCATAGACTCATAATATTTTTTTCTTTGTTTCTGGCTAAAGTATCCTTGTTATATTAATTTAAGCATTTGAATATTACGTTCATATACATCCGTGTATATATTTGTGGATGTGATCCTCCATCTTGCAACAATCTCGTTTCAGTCACCGTTACGGGCATATTTAAAAATATTTTTTTAAAAAAAAGAATAAAAAAAATTATCAATATATATATATATATCTGTGTGTGTGTGTGCAATAAATTTTCGGGCAGCATAACAAAAGGGTCGGGCCTTTATCTTTATTATTGTTTTATTTTCTACTTTATATTATTATTCTGTTTGCTTTATTTTTATTACGCAAAATTTGTATATTTATTATTTCACTCTGTCATTTTATTTTGGGGATTAAGACCAATTTGTAATTAATATGAATAGCAATGTTCTAAAAATCGTTAGGCGGCCGCTAGGCGGCACACTAGCGCATAGCGCCTAGAGGACTAGTTGAGGCGTAATCGGGGCCTAGGCGGGGCCTAGAATTAAGGCATAATTACCATTTTTTGATAATTTACATCAAAGATCAAACACATTGAATACAAATTTAATTCTTTTTATGTTTGTCATTTTATCAAACACTTGTCTATATTTGTAAAATCAAAAAAAATATACAAACCTACCATTAATCTCAATTTTCAACAACCCCAAAGCAATAAACAAGCCAAGTTTATAACTAAAAACAAAAAAAATATTACTCTAGTTCGCCCCCCATTACCTCCCTCTCTGCCTCACCATTACCACTCCCCTTCCTTCTCTTTCTTCCTTCTCCGGTCAGCATACCACAAAATCAAAGCTACAAAAATAAATTAACGTCGGCGAGTGGTCGATTAGGCGGCGACTAAGAAAGTCGTGGCGGTAGAGAGGGGCCTAGCGCCTAGGTAGGGTCTAGGCGGAGCTAGGCGGAGAGTTTTAGAACACTGATGAATAGATAGATTCCTCACTTTTCTTTCTATTTCTTGATGTGATTGGTTGCTTGCTCACGCTCAAACTAAAAAAGCCGAGAAAATCCACAAAGAACAGCAAGACAGACCATATCTGTTTATTTACTGCTTTATAACTGGAAAAAAAAAAAAGAAGAAAAATTTGTTTTCTAAAATCTAAAAAAAAATTCATCTCTTTTTTTTAAAAAAAAAATCATCAAAAAACAAAAAAAACAAAAAACAAAAAATTTTCTTTTCCTTAAATCATGTGTTGTGTTTATACATATTCGGATCTTTGTTGTTTCCTTTGGTACCACTAACAATTTTGCAGAGGCTGAAAATAAAAGAATTAATTATTTATCATTTACTCTCCTGAGAGAATTGTCCAGAGGTACGCAATCATCACATCTCATTACAAGGATCGCAAAAAAAAAAAAAAAAGAGAGAAAAGAAACAAAAAACAATTCTAATAAAAAATTATGTGTACTATTTAATTCTCTTTTCCTTAAAAAAATCGTTTCTTTTCGTAAATAATAATAATAATCATTTAAAAATATATAAAAAAAAAGATTAGCAAAATGAAGATTTCTCTGTCAGAGTCGAACTACGATGACCTGAGCCTCGAAATAAGAAACGTAGGCAACCTTTAGGTTCGACCAAATGCAGTGATTTACTCTTTTTAAAAAAAGAGGTTTTTCTATGTGTTTACATTTTTCCAAAAAACATGTAAATGCAAGAAATCTTCTCACCATTATATCCAATTGCCATCTCCAACCTTTCACAAATGCATCACCAGTTGATTAAGTGCATCGGTCGCCCTCGATTTCAAAAAAAAAATTCCAGCAAGTTCTACTTCGAGATGTCAAGGGCTACCACTTTAAAAAAAATGGAATAAAAAAAAAGAAGCAAAAAAAAAAAAAAGACCGATAGGGAGCCAGAAAAGAAAAGAAAGTTGGAAAAGCCTAGTAGCCAAGAAAGCAGAAAAGTCTGGAAAGCTGGGAAACCCAGAAAAGTCAGGCAATTCAAGGATCATGCGCAACAATTCAGAATTATGGGCTTTCAAACCCCATGGGTGTCTCTTTTGCCCATATTGATGCCTACAGCCCATCCTTGCAGGAGTATGCTTACGAACCCATTTGGTCTCCGTTATTTCAAAAGTCCAACCATGACCTCAGATCAAGCTTTCCAAAGGTATCTATCTATATTCGAATCTTATAAATTCTTACTAGCTTGTCGAGTCTTCTTCTTGATCTCTGAGCACCATCTATCGCCAAAGTATCTGTTATAAAAAAAATGACGAGTCGACTCATGTAAAAACATGATAAAACCGCACGGGTTGATAATGAGTCATTTCGAAATATGGACCCACAAACCATTAAAAATCTTTGTTCGATGAAGCAGCCTTCTGTCTTGATAAAAGGTCATCTTCGACCCATTGCGGCCAAGCTATTAAATGACACACTAGGGGCTTCCAACCGTACACCCAACCTCTTCCAAATACCTGAACAAATCCACCACATGCCAAAGCCTAACCATCTCTAAGATCTAGCCTCTCAAAACTAGGGCTGCTCCACCCTTATATATATCCACTAAGAGTGACAATCTTCTTTTATCCCAAGAGAGAGAAGACGAGTATCTCTTCAAGCACTCTCCCAAATTGCTCCAAGAGGTCAAAGCAAAAAGAAAAAAAGAGGAAGGAAAAAAGAGAAAAAAAAAAAGAGTAGCCTCTCCTGAGCAATTTCTTCAAAATATTTCTCTCGTAACAAAAGAAAAATAACAATCACTCGTGGACAACTTTATAACCCATCACCAAAGCCAAAAAACCGACCTCCCAACCATACCTGCAACCAGGTCCAGAAAACAAAATCTCATCCAAACCCATAGCCTAAAAGGCCAGCCAATGATCGCTTTGCGATCTCCTTTCCAAAAAATAACCAAATCCACAACCCAAAATACCTTTGAGCAAGAGGCCAATCAGATCCTCAACCCTAAATCCAAATCATCCCAAATACTTAAACACTATACCCGAACCTAGTTGCCACCTGCAACTCTGTTTCAATCGGTTACAACATGATCTGGGTCCAGGACATAACTCCTTGCTAAAGACACATAAAATTATCAAACGATAAATGCTAAGTAACGTCCATGATACTTGGCAATAAACTCTGGATCATGACTTCTTTTTGTCCATTAAAGTCATCTTCTTTCTTTTAGCATACTCATTTCTGTCTCCCGCAAAAGTCTCTCCAAATTGAGTCTTTCTGGGGCTGTCTCCAATTAATGTTTTCAGAAACCTGCCTGTTTCATCTTACAAAGTATGACTCATCAAGTCATCCTAGGGCTTCTCCAGCCAAACTCATTGGATGCATAAAGGCTCATCATCTCCAGAAGCAGTTATCATTTCCTTCTCTGCCTAAAGGAAAGAAGAAGCTACAAAACCGTGATCCCTAAAAAATAAGTGGTTTATCTTCGCATACATTGAAAGACTGGCTCCCTATAAGGTAAAAGCTCGCTAGGTTGAAAACCCGAAAGTGCGGCCTATGCAAAAATTATAGCACAAAAAAAAAAGAGCAAAGCAAAAAAAAAAAGAAGAAAAAAAAAAGTGGTCCCTCTGAGACATCGATTAGTAGGGCTCACTAGTCCTGATTGAATTCATTTTTTGAATGATGCACTAGTCAAAATAATGAAAAGTGACCCAACACTCCATTCATCTTCATTTCAAATATTACCATCAACTCCTATACACATAACTCTTCAAAGCCAACAAGAAGCCACATCTCAAACTCTTATATTACATTTCCATCACCTTACCTTTTCTTGTCTTAACATGTTTAAGGAACAGATGATACACATGCACATTCAAAAGTTTTTTTAAGGAGAAAAAGAAAGTTTCATTCGCATGCTTGCATCTTTTGTTTGCATCCTTTTACTGCATCTTATCAGGTCTTATGCCACATCGGCCCTTGAAAAATGTTCTACCAGCATCTCGCCAAGAACCACCTCCAAAAATCCTCAGCAGCATCATCAAAAGTTACATAAGCCGATCATCGACAACATTTTTCCGCGACATTTCATAATTATCGCTTCTCCTATGCTGGGATAAGCATTTACAAAACCAAAAAACAAGAAGAGAAAAATGCATGCATAAGAAAAATGCGCATGCAGCAAATGCAGCAGCAAAGAAAATTTTCCAGCTAAAGCCGGAAATGCAGCAACAAAGAAAATTTTTCCAACTGAAGCTGGAAATGCAGCATCAAAGAAAATTTTTCCAGATGAAGCTGGGAAATGCAGCAAAAGAAGAAAATTTCCAGCCAAGGCCGGAAATAGCAACAAAAGAAACTTTCCAGCAAAGGCCGGAAATCGCAGCAGCAAAAGGGGAAAAGATTTTTCGGCAAAAGTCGGAACTGCAGCAAAAGAAAAAATCCCCAGCAAGTGCAGCAAGAGCAACATAAAAATAGCAAGTGCAGCAAAAGCATTGTAAAGTAGCAAGTGTAGCAAAGTAGTAGTAGTGACAGATGGTCGCAAGGGCAAAGCAAATGTAAGAAAAGGAAGGTATTTTTCCTTTTCTATGCATTTGTGTTTGGAAACTTTCCCTTAAGGGCACGCAACCCCGGATTAGAGGGAAAAACTTTGTTCTCCGACGAAGGCTGAGTTCCTGAGGAGGCATTGCATTCCAGGTATTTGTGGCTGTGTTGGAAACTTTCCCTTAAGGGGCAAGTGACCTTGGATCAGAGGGAAAGGTTTCGTTCTCCGGCGAAGGCTACGTTGCTGAGGAGCATTACATTCCAGCACAGTATGAACTACGTTTGGTCTGATTCCTTGTATAAGGATACGTAGGCAGCCTATTTCGATAGGCGCGACCATCGCAACACTTGTTAGATAGCATTGCAACACTTGTTTGTTTCGCATCGCAGCACATGCATCGCAGCATCCGTCTTTTTTAGTAATGCAATGGATATCGCATTTAGCGTTGCAATGCAATGGATATTGCATCCGTCTTTTTGGTAATGCGATGGATATCGCATTTAGCGTTGCGATGCAATGGCTATTGTATCCGCTCTTTTTGGTAATGCGATGGATATCGCAGTTAGCGTTGTGATGCAATGGATATTGCATTCGTCTTTTTGGCGATGCGATGGATATCACATCTAGCGTTGTAATGCAATGGATATTGCATTTAGTTTGTGGCGACACAATGGATATTGCGTTTAAATGTTGCGATGCAATGGATATTGCATCTGTTTTCTGCGATAATGCAATGGATATTGCATTAGGTTTGTGGCGACGCAATGGATATTGCGTTTAGTGTTGCGATGCAATGGATATTGCAGTAAGTTTGTGGCGACGCAATGGATATTGCGTTTAGTGTTACGATGCAATGGATATTGCATCTGTTTTCTGCGATAATGCAATGGATATTGCATTAAATTTGTGGGGGACGCAATGGATATTGCGTTTAGTGTTACGATGCAAGGGATATTGCATCTGTTTTCTGCAATAATGCAATGGATATTGCATTAAGTTTGTGGCGACGCAATGGATATTGCGTTTAGTGTTGCGATGCAATGGATATTGCATCTGTTTTCTGCGATAATGCAATGTATATTGCATTAAGTTTGGGCAACGCAATTGATATTGCATTTAAGTGTTGCGATGCAATGGGTATTGCATTTTGATTTGCGTTATTTTCACTAGGTTGTAATGGATATTACAACTATCTTTCCGCGCAGCACTTGTTTGTTAGCACCGCAGCACTTGATCCCTAGCAGAGGTGAACTACGTTTGGTCTGATTCCTTGGATAAGGATACGTGGCGGTATTTATTTCTAGAGGCACCGACCATCGCAAAGACTTGTTTGTTAAGCATCGCAAAGATGCTTGTTTTGGCTAGGCCCGAACTACGTCTTGGTCTGATTTCCTTTATTAAGGGATACGTAGGCAGCCTACACTAGTAGGTCCAACCATTAGAGCATTTTATTGCATATCTGCTTAAAAACTACAATAACCTGCTATAACCGACTAAATATGTCTAGGATATGTGAGATTTGACTTGCATTATAAACTATTGCATTATAATTGCTACCTGTTGAATTTCTCCCCATTTATAATTGCACGAAATTTGGGAGTCTATTTCTTATCAACGATGTTCGTTTACTCAAGTAGGTTAGTACCACCAGACTCCATCGCTGAGGGGCTTTCAGACACCCCAATTCGCACTCGATATGTAACTCTGGCATGTGATATCAAGAACTATTTAAACTTAACAAAATATCAAGTTACAGGGTTGAAAATGCAAAAGGAAAAGTAGGATACATGAATAGTGAACTGCAGGGGGGTAAAATGTCAAAAATTGGAGGAAAAGGAACAGTTGGCGCCACGCCCACCATGCTTGGTGCCGTGCCCAAGGTCCCAAATAGTGCATTCCATTTAACGCATTGTGCAAATTATCAAGCGCGCGGTACAAGCCGATGAAGCACGCTCTCAACTATAAATACAGGTGCTCGGCCTCACTTTTAAGGACACAATTCACAAAGGCTTGAAGCCCGAAGAAACTCTGTGTTATTTTTACGCAGTGAGCGATCAGTGAGCGAGAGTGATTTTCCCTTCTTATAAAGCCTCGAAACTCTTCCAAACCTCGTATAAACACAAAACCAATCGGTCAAAGTGATCCCTAGCCCCCCAGTTAGGTATACACTCTATTTCCCCGGTCTAAAAAACTCGGAAAGAGCCGTTGCTCTGCCCGAGTAAAAAGGCCAAATTAGCCAGAAATAAGCCCTTGTTCTGCCCAAATTCCACCAGCAGCAAGCAAGCAAGTGTCAAAAAGCAAGCAGTTACTCCGCCCGTTTTACGGGTCCCAAAAGCAACTTTCGCAAGCCGTTACTTCTCGAACCGGCAATCAGCGAAGCGGCAAAGAAAAAAAAAGACTCACTCTCCCTGAAGGACAGAGCGAGCACACCACACTCTAAAAGGTAAAGCCTTTAAGGGTGTTTATTTATTAAAAAGTTCCTTTTTTAAATCCGGCCCAATGTAAAAATATAAGCCGTTGTGCTGCCCAGATTTAGTTAGGAAATACTATGTAATAGAGCCATTATTATGACCAAATATTTTTAAATATATTTGTAATTATTGGAATGAGACGGCTGCAAATCCGTAAATAATATATATATGTATGTATTTGTAGGTAGTTAATGATGTATTTATTTGCTAGATAAGTATAACAAAAAGCATACTTTAGCCAAAAACTGCTTTTGAGACCAAAATGGCGAGTTGGGTGCATAGCACCTTCCCAACTCGTAACTTAGCATCCGAACCCGTTTTTGCAATCTCTGATTTTTCTTTTTCGGTTTTTCTTTATTTCTTCCTTAAAATAAAGATGGCGACTCTATAAAACATTTTGGATCCAGTGGCGCGTCGCAACACTCCTTTCTTGCACTTTTTCGTTTTCCCCTAAAAAAGAGAGAATGAAAGGGTGATGCATTCATATATCTTGGTATCCCCTAAAAAAAAGGATAACTTGATGTAGTAAACCCAAAGCACTCATAGTGATCCGAAATAGGCCATAAGGCAATTTTCATAAAATCCATAGTGGGGCGTCGCAACATCCTTTCTTGCACTTTTTCGTTTTCCCCTAAAAAAGAGAGAATGAGAATGAAAGGGCGACGTATTCCTATATCCTGGTATCCCCTAAAAAAGGGATAACTTGATATAGTAAACCCAAAGCTCCCATATTGGGCCAAAAATTCACTGAAGTTACTGAGGCGCATTCAACGCGCTATTTTAGACAGCACCCTTTCCGCATTTTTAATTTCGTCCTCCCCACAACAAGGGAGGGTGGAATGGAAAGTGTGGTGTCCCGCTTCCGCACGTACGCGCACCCCTATCCAAGGGCGCGGGGGGCGCGGGCGCATCCCGGGAACCCACAGTTTGTAATCGCATCCTAGTTACTTTGACAAGTTTCATAGCATTCAAAATATCTTCGTCTTTTCTTTGTAAAGCTAATGACAACTCATGTGTGTGCCCCAATATAAGCACCATCAATTGCAAATAAAAGACAAAATCAAATGATTTCAAATACCTCAATAGACCTCGTGCGTGAGCTCTTTTTGTTGAATCAGAAGCATCACATGAAACAACTTCAAGAACTTCACGAACTGAAGAAAACAAAGAAACCAAGTTCACCAATGACTTATAATATGATCCCCAATGTGTATCCGCAACCCTCTGAAGACTTAACTCTTGATTTAATCCCGTCCTTGTCTGAATTAAACCACTCATGATTCCTTCTGCCACCTTTTCTGCTTGTTTCCGTCGAATCATGTCTTTACGCTTACAAGAGACTCCAACAACATTCATTAAGGTGGAAATCATACTAAAAAAGTCTACAATATCAGCATGTTTTCTAGCCACAACAACAAGAGCTAATTGAAGTTAATAGGCAAAACAATGAACATAATATGCACACGGATTTTCATTCATAATCAAAGTCTTCAAGCTACTGAATTCACCCTTCATATTACTTGCCCCATCATAGACTTGACCCCGAATTTTCATCAAACTCAAACCCAAATCTGTAAACAAATTATCAATAGCAAATTTTAAAGAAAAAGCAGAAGTCTCCATCACATGGAAGACAGAAATAAACCTCTCTTTCACATTCCCACGTGAATCAACAAATCGCAAAACCACTTCCATTTGTTCTTTGTCAGATACATCACTAGATTCATCCGTCATCAATAAAAAAAAATCATCTTTAAACTCTTCAACTATCTTTTGTACTATCTCTATTGCAAAACAATTAACAACATCCTTTTTGAATGCTGAAAGCGATCATTTGACAATTTTTTGGAGCATTTTTACGAACAAAGTTAAGTTTTTTCTCATCATGAATAGTCATATGCTTAAGCATTTCAAGAAAATTTCCTCTATTCGAAGAACCTTCACTCTCATCATGACCACGAAAAGCTAACCCTTGGTGCAATAAAAATTTACAATAATCAATTGAATCACATAATCGAATTTGATATTCATTTCTCTCAATTATGATTATCTATAAAGAGAAACTACAATAGATTGTTGTTGTTTCATTAGATCCCCGCACTTCTTTAATGACAAATTATGAGCACTATTAACCGCACCAACATGCATATCCAACCTAGCCTTTTTATTCCAAGTAGAAAAACCTTCACTAATAAATGTCCCATACCACCTTGATTGTTCACTGGATCTCTAAACAAATAACAACACAAGCAATATGCATTATCTTCTTTCATGCTATACTCTAACCATTTAACATATTCATCAAACCAATCGGGATTAAAACGACGCAATCTGCCTCATATCATTTTCTAAGGGAACTCATGACCATGGGGTTGATAAGGCCCCTTTAACAAATAAGCTCTTCTAACTTCATCAATTTGGTTTGGGTGAAATTATATATCTTTTTTCTTGCAGTAGGATCTGAAGGAAGACTACTCACATCAACAAAATCTCTCATAGCTGAAGTTAAGGAAACAGACTGTTGATTACTAGCATATGCACCACTAGAAGCACCCGCTGCACCCCCTACAGGGCCTACACCATCTGACAATTTTTGTTTAAAAAATCTTTCCATAATTCCTCAAAGGTCAAAACCACTAACCTTGTTGAAGAGATGAAAAACCTTAAATTAACAGTAATTTATTATATTAACATATTCTTAAAATCATCGCAGACAAGTCGCAAGTAAATTCTCTAAATTAGTAAATCACACACACATAAATGAGATAACTAACAAATAGTTAAACTAATTTTTTTAAAATACAAAACCCCCTAATTTCAAATATAAGCTTAATGCTTAAAAAAATTCTCAAGAAACCCAACAAAATAACAAATAATTCTAAGTTCTAACAATAAAAAAGAATTCATCAAATCAACAATTCTAACAACAAAATAACAAACACAAAACTTGTTATCATATACAAAATGGTCAATCAATTAATCAAATCAACAATTTTACATTTTAACCCAAAAACCCTAATTTCGGATAAATAGAGTGTGATTTGTGAATTGACTAATTGAAAAGGATTGAAAATATATAATAAAATGAAATGAAACTAAAAATCTACAATCTATAAAAAATCAAAAAAGTAGTAAAGTATTGTATTTGTACCAATGGTGAATATATGTCGGAACAAGGAAGGAGGGACCGGAAGGAGTGGAGCCAAACTTGCACTGCTATCTGTTGAAGTGCCGACCCAAGCTGAACAGGCGAACAAACATCAACAGGACTTGGGACTTGGGTTGAGATTGGAAGTTGGGAATAGAATACACAAATTAAATAAGTACACAAATTAAATAAGGGTAGTTGAATTGTTAATTAGGTTGATTCTCGGTTGGGGGACATGGGGAACATGGGGAATAGGTGGACAGCAGGACTGCAGGAGAGAGGGAGCGAGATAGAAAATTAATGTTAGTGTAAGTGTATTGTCTTGTCTAGTTGTCTTTGTCTAGTTGACTTAGAGAGTAGGCCAATAGGGGTAGGGGATCTAATAGATAATTTAGGAGGGGTCCAATTGCCAAATATATCAAACCTACTCCCAATATTTTTTCTTGAGCGGTGTCCATGCACACCCCTAGGGTACATGTGGATCCGCCCCTGGGCATATACTCAGGAGAAATCTACGAAACGTGATCTTCCTATTGTCATCACTTAAAGCATGCAGCTCATCAGCAAGATGATAGCCGAAACTAGCATACATCTCACAGAAAATTGGTTCCATTACAGCCTTGTCGTATATTTGTGCAATCAGACCATAAAGAAAAAGGACAAAAAAAAGAGACAAAAACTTAGGGAAGATCTTCGTTGGATATTGATTAATTGAGTATTTGAGTTATCTAATTGTTTTTATTTTAATTTAATTATTTGTTTTGCCTTTCTTGGTATTTATTTTGATTAATTATGATTGTTACACCTTTTATAGAAATGTTATTTTGGAAAGTGTATTTAATTTGTTTTTATGGTTTATGAATTGTTAAATTTTTAGTATTTTGTGTTCTTGATTAACACGACTATGTGTGTGCCGCTTGTCTTGTGTATCAAGACACGACTGACTTAGTTCTATATGGTAAGGAATCCTTCATACATGGTAAGTCTATGTGTGTTTAGTTATAGTCATTATTTATTGCACTAACCTATTAACTTTTTTATGGTAAGTAGTTTTCTTATTCTACAAAGTTTCTAAGTCACGGAGTGCAAGTAAGGTGTAGCTCTGGAAGTTGTGACGATTTACATAGCAAAGATCATACACATAATTATCAGAGAGAAAGAAAGATTAACAAGACAGCTGCTAACTAGTGAATGAATTGTCGGATGTGCTTTAATCGTAGGCTTCATTCATCTTAGTTCAGCACAGTACTTACAATTTTCGTCAAATGCTGCATTGTTTTAATTACATAGATTACATTAGGTTGGATGTTGTGATACTTAAAAGCTATATCTGCTATCTAGAGAGTTTTTTATAAATTCCACTGTGTTAATGTTTCGAGTTGTAACGAGTTTAAACATATATTTTATTAGTGGAATATTTTTTGCCATAAGACACAATCAATAAGTGATTTACTTATTAATCAAAGGTTTATCTCTCGTGTTTTGTTTCGTCCCTTACTACTATTTTGTTTTTATAAATTTCTGCTGCATATTTATTTCAATAAAGTCTTCAATGAACTCTTCATTGTAAGTTTCATTGACCAGATATTTTCAAAACAGTTTGTTTCATTTTAGTTTTGGAGTTCTGGTTTATCTATGCTATAGTCATTCTTTCAATCTTATTTTTAATTTTTTTAAAGACGAATCCCCCTGATCCCACCCAATGTATGTTGGTGGACTGAGCTGTAATCGAGAAAGTGGGGTTCAAGATCTGTAACACGGTCTCACTAGATATATATTCAAAGAAGAAAGGCCAAATAATATGAATGTTGGGTAATTATATGACTTAGTCTTTCTTTAACTTTATAAGTAGTTTAACTACTGTGCGATGAAAGCATGAATATATATATTTTCTAATTAAATTATATTTGATCAAGACAAACACAAAAAAAAAATCTAAAAGAATAAATTAAGAAAAAATAGTGTGAGGCAACAATTTAATTGAAATACATCATTATATCGTTAATATTATAGATTATGTCAAATTTCCTACCCTAACTAATGCATGAAAAATATTAATCTACATCAAGGAAAAAATTCAAAATTTAGTGACTGTAATAAATGAAAATTAAACAAATAGTTAAAACGTAACAACAAAAAAGTGAAGTTAATTATAGAGAATTACATTAATTAAAAAAATTACTTACAAATCTATATAAATTAAAAAAAAAAGATTAGTTTAACATGTACGATTATTACTTCTTTCACTTTCACTATCACATAACAAAATTTAAGGTCCTTAGGATTAGTAAGTCTTGAGAAAGCTATTGAATACTTGGTTGGTGCTTGAATAGGTATATCAGTATATGTCCTTCTATGTTGGATTACAGAATCGCCTTGTTTACGTAATCTTCTTGGCACATTCAATAATAATGTTGAAAAAATATTCCTATTAACGACGAGTTGGGTCGAGTTAAAGCAGATTGAACATATTACCTATTTTGACCCGATAGCTTGGATTCTATAAATGAATGATTTTATTTGGAAAATGGTAGGTTTAAACGGGTCGACCAGTTTGATATATGTGTTGGAATGGATTTCGACCCGTTATCCATTTTGATCCGACTCAACACACTCAATCGCTAGAACTAACACCTAACTAACTACTAATGTTTACTGGGAAATACAAAGGCTTTATTATAATACTTAACGTCACCGATTACAAACTCGTACTGACGGTTACAACGTGAAAAATAAAGAAGGTTGAAATATTGTAGAGATATGCTCTCTTCCAATTTTCGGATGCCTTGAATGGCTAACCTTCGACTCTATTTATAAATGAAGCATCCTATCTTTAAATGACTCACCACACACTTAGTTTTGGGTCCCAGTAAAGGAACGTACCAATACATAAACAGAAAAAGTAAAAGCACACTACTAAATAGGGATGGCAATCGGTGCTAATGATAGCAGCAGTTTACATAAGATAAGTATCTTCATTATCCATCACCACCTGAATTGAACACATGCCACTTGGTCTCCACTACATGAACATAAGCTTTTGCTTTTAAACGGAAATATTCCATATTATCTTTGACGAATTCTTCCGCCTTAAGATAAGTCTTCTGGTTCGAGTGTTGTTGATAGCAGATGAACCTTTCAATATCGCTGAATAGTTGGACTGTTGGTTCGTCTATTATCTTAATCATAAAGCTCTGAAGTTGTTGAAATCCTAGGTTCCTAAAATTTTCTTCTTCAGTTGCTTCTGGAGTTATTTCGAGTTTATCGAAATTCGGTATCCATTGATCGGTACTTTCTTGTAATAAGACGATGCTTGGATATTCGCTTGGAGGTACGTTGAGCCAAAACTGTAATGGGTATGGTTCTGTCTCATAATCTCCTGAGCTTATGTTGAACTCGGGGCCAGCAGATATCACTTGTACCTTCTTTGCCGATTTTACTTCCATATGTTTGATAAAGGAAATTATCGGATGAGGGCATCTGCCGAACATCTGGACATTAAAGTTAGAAATTTCTTTAATAAATCCAAACTCTAATAATTCCCATAATTGTTCACTGCCGATTGGACCATGAACAACAATCTTTTTCTCCGTCTTTGTAAATCTTACGATGGAGATCTGTTTAGAGAAAGTCACTGAATTATAACATTCCATAAGGAATTCTTCAGTATCTTTTGCCTTGTTAAGGGCTTGATGGATTTTATTCCATCTATTTTTCCTGTAGAAAAAAGAAGGAAATAAATTTGTTAGTAGGTCTTGTGGGTTTACTAACAGTTCTTCTTGACCGACGATGCGGTCGCATTCCAAAGGAGCGGTGATTGGTCCTAAATGGAAGTTGAACTTCTTCCTAGTGGTTCTGTGGGCTTTGTTTAAAAGAGAGAAACTGTTCTCAATTTTCTTATTTGACCGCCATCTCCATCTCTTTCTTTTGAGCGGGTTACTCATGGGTCCTAAGTTATACGGGCTTTGTATTTGGGCGTTTTGACAGGGTGTTGGTGAAAATGGGTTGACGGTTTTGAGCGGGTTACTCATAGGCCTTAAGTTATACGGGCTTTCTTGTTTGGGTGTTGATGAAAATGGGTTGACGGTTTTGAGCGGGTTACTCATGGGCCTTAAGTTATACGGGTTTTCTTGATTGGGTGTTGATGAAAATGGGTTGATGACCTCCTTCTTCATCTTTTTGGGTTTGTTACCCTTTGAGGCTTTAGCCTTATGCATTATTGGCAAATGCACAGCCGTTTGCTTTGGACTAGTTTGAGCATTCCCTTGGCTCAAATTAGTTGATGGACTTAAGGAAAAGTGGCTTATAGGAAATTTTGAATTTCCTTCTGACCTTGATCCTATTGAAACCATAGATGGTTTCTTCTGTGAAGAAACTTTGTTAGCATGAGATGCTTCAGATGATGCGGGTAAAGCCTTACCACCATTGTTACCATCAGTGTTACAACTTGCAATATTTACCCATATGTTCTTGATGCGGAGCATCAGTTGCTTGTTCCACAAGTTCCATGATTTCTTTGTCAGAAGCCATATCTGCAAAGATTAACAAACAGATTAGTAAAACTATAACACTTGACTTAGAATAATCCATGAATAACAAACATATTCATATTACAATTTCCTATGATACTAATATGTTACTAATCTCTTGGAACTCGTCGTTTCAAACCTATTCTTAGAGTTATAGAAAACACATTTTATGCCACTAAATTTCACCATAATAACGTCTTAATGTAGTTCAATGTCCCAATTATCAACTTAGACAACCAACACCCTAATATAGTTCAAGTATAGCACTTATTTTATTCACCAAATATTTCACACACAAGTCAAAAATTTTATGGTTCTTACATATTTAAAAACTAGATATCTTCAACTATACCACTTTGAATTACTTAATTTGGACCTAAAATATCAAGATTTGGCCACTTAATTAAAAACCAAGTAACCTTTTGAAAACCATTACACATTCGAAACTTAATGAAAATTTACAAGACGATACCTAACATCTGGAAGCTTAGCATATCCAAAAATAATAAAATTATCATTGACGGATTTCCTACAACGATATTCGGAAAAAGCACCGAAAACAGGGACTACATCTATTTGAAAAATCAAAACCAATGTATTAGGCTCTCAAAATTCTCCAATTCACTTCTAAATTGCATAACTAATTACAACCAACAACTTTAGATAATCTAAGACGAAATAATTTACCATTCTCATATTTCTTTCAAGGAATTAACAAAAGATTTATCATATAACCACAAAACATCATAGTCACTTACCTTGGCCATAATTCCACCAATAAACATCATAGTTCTCTTGATAAACATCATATTTATTGTTGATGTTCACCTCCTCCAAAAAATCTCTCTCTCTCGCTCTCTTTCTCAAATGGAGTCTTCTCTCTTTCTCACTCACGGTTTCCAGGGAAGTATGAAGAAGAACCAAATATAAGGAAGTAGGGTCAATTTTCCAGCAAAATATATTCCAATGAGTCAAAAAGAGTGGAGGTGTGAATATGGTGGTCCAACAATACAAGTTTAATTTTTTCATTGGTTGGCTTT
>JABEVN020001812.1:0-23543 GCA_013146195.2 Codonopsis lanceolata | reverse complement strand
AAAGAAGAAGAAAAAAAGAATCTTCTTAGCTATTTGTGTGTGTGACCCGTTTGGGGGTTAAATTTAATTTTATTTATTTTTTGTGTAAGAAGATTATACAATGAAAAGATATATTCTTAAGTAGGTAAGAAGTGAAAATTATGTAGGTGACAGTGAGACTCAGCAAAGAAAATTTGTAGGAAGATTCAATATTTGAGATGCTCTAAGAGAGAGGAGGGGGGAAGTACAAAGTCTACAAGCTACAACTAGCTATATAATGATGGTAGGGGAAAGTGTCATATGGGGTCGAGTAATCAACTCATAGGTGATGGTTGTCATATTTGTCTTTGCAAATAAATAGGAAATGACTTTTGATTTATTTATTTATTTATTTTTGATCAAATGTATTTTAATTTTATTTCATATAAATATTAAAGAGTATTAAATTATTGGGTATTGAATATTTTTGATATTTAACATCAAAAAATTGAGAACTACTCTAATTATGCCTTAATATCTAGGCCTCGCTACGTACCCGCCTAGGCCCCTAGGCGTTAGGTGCTTTCCGACGCCTAACAATCTGCCTAACAATTTTCATAACCTTGGGTTTAGGTCTAGAAACATAAAGCTTATGTATTTCATGGAAAAACTTTTCACTAATTAAAAGATTTTAAAAGATTACAATATGAAAACATATCGCTTTGAGAGTTGAAATCCTTACGAAAATTTCTATGAGAGACTATAAAACTATTCAAGACATAACACCATTAGAAAGACACGCTTATGAAAAAGAGAACAAATGGTGCATAACTAAACAAAGGAACAACACGCCGTGATGATATTTTCGTGATGATGCTTCATTCACTAGCACATTTTGGTAATGTGATAGATTGCGCGAAAAACTCTCTCTAAGATTCTCAACTTTGGTAATTGATGTCAATTGATTTTGGTGAGAGCTCAATGTAAACATGTTTTTCTTCAAGGTACTCTCCTAGGAAGTCTTCATGGCTCACTTATCTCATCACAGTGACAACCCAAAGACGCTTCTTCACAAAACATTTATGGTCTCAAACAGTGACCAGCAGGTACGAGTTGAATATTCGCCGCCTCGGGTTCAATAACTTTCGACCAACATGTCGCCGCTTATACCACGGCATCACCATCTATCTCCTTGTCTATGGATGACATCAACACTCACCAGCCGCCGCTCGTACCTTATCGCCGCTTTCGCGACCTTGGCAACCTTCACTATTTCAGCGGTGCTGAAGTTGTTAAGTGATCGCGGTCCTTGCCTTCTAACATGGATTTTCGCACGTAGCTCGTTCCATTGCCAGCCTCTTCTCTGCCAGACACCATCAAGCTCGGTGCACCGAAGCCCCATTTGAGCCTTGTTGCGTGATCGGAGCTTTCAAGACTATCACTTACCATTATTGATGTTGTTTGCGCCGCGGAACAAACTCTCTTAGTTTATGCAGTCAACCACCGAAAGAATGCGTCGTACGCATCGAGGCGCGGGACGCCGGCATTCCCTTCATCGTTAGTCTCCTTGCCATCCATTCACCGAGCTGGCATGCAACAAGATGACTATATTTCACCGCCACATTATGTACTTAGGTCATCCTGAGCTGCAGAAACAACACACATGCTTGATGAGCTCAATTTTTCCCAGAATTTTCTTTATTTTGTGCTATTTTTGAGCATGCTTTGGAAATATTATTATTTATTTATTTGAAGCACGGCTCATGAAAGCTTTAGCATGGTGCTTAATGAGCCGAGGCAGTCTCCGACTGGCTGAATTGCAATTGTCAAACGTTAAGTCCTGGCACTACAATGGCGATCCGCCTGGTCAAGACTAAATTAGACTGGATGAGAGCGTTATCTAGAGCTGTGGCGTCTGTTAAACCCCTGTGCCAGCAGAATCGTTGGAAACTGGTCGCTGTATGTTGTCGCCACGCAGCCACGCGTCGCCTCCCAACCGCCGCCAACCGCTCACCATTCCCGCTGGGATTTCATCCGATCTGCCCAATCCAAGATTGCCCGCCTGTTTTCATTCTTCACCGCTTATTCATGTTGGCCCGCCAACCTCTCTCAGTTCCACTATTTCTTCTGTCACAGCCTTTTTCTCCAGCTGCCAGCCGCCATTGCCTTGTCGGCTCACAGCTTGTTCCCATTTCTCCTCCAAGTCCACCTAATTCCAAATGGTTCTGTCTCATTTTCACCACAGCTCCAAAGCTTCGAATGTTTGAATATAAATCAGAGTAAACACACATCACAAATGATGTCCTAAGAGCTTGTTCTGGTTAATTTCATATCTTCTTTTTAGGTGTTGGTGCTTAAGTTGACATTTTGCAATGAAAATTTTATGCTATTCAGAATGTAATTGTTTTTTCTATGTCCACTAGTGATTTATTTATCTATCTCTTTGCTTATACATGTTGAGTTGAGCATTTTGTGAACTTATTTAGCCATTACCGTAGTTGCCCAGCCTAGAGCGGAGCTACCTGTATTGCATCAATCACCTCTAATAGTTGCCAGATGTTGTCATACCAAGACGCCGATCAGCCATTTGGACACGGGAGCTGTACGATGATGCAGAGCCTCGTGAGCCACCTTTGCTTGTCCGGCCTGTAGAAAATAGGCATTCACGGTATACCATGTTGCTATTGTGTTTTCATGCTGATGACCATTAGTCGAACCCTGGGAATAGACACGGCGAAGTTCTTCCAGCATTCACGGTGATGACGCAGAGTCAGCGAGCAATGGATGCTTGCTTCATGCTTTCTCCCCTGATCAAAGAAAACCAAACCGTGATTCGCCACTCAAATGTTATTCTGCCGATGCATCACCGCCGAAAACATCTGCCGTTTTTGTGTTTCTGTCAATTTTTAAAGTTTTTAAAGACTATTCCCCATTGCCAATCGGATTTACAGCCACATGTCTTGGCCGATGCCAAGCAGCCGCTCCGGCATTGTTCGCAACATTGCTCATTCATTCATCCATCTCTGGCTGCCAGATATTATAGTTGGTTATTAGCATTTTTACAATGGTTTCAGCCTCAGTAATATCTTACCCTCTCTCGTATATTCTTTCCTTGTTATGTTTCTTTTCATGTTTGCTCCTTATTCTAGTGTAACTCTCCATAATCTCTAGGTGGTTTAATGAAAGACTATTAATATCAATTGTGACTTTCACAATTGGCTCTTCCACCAGTGTGATAAACATCGCTCACTTGCTCAAAAAAAAATAATAAGAAGGCGTAGCCCAGAAAATTGATATCAGTCTGCTGTCACATATCTGGATGGGTCGATCGCTTTATACCGAAAGTGTCAAAACTTCAGTCCTTCTGCTTCCAGTCCTGTTATTTGAGTTCTGTTTCAGCGTCGCTGTTCGCCAGCAATTTGTTCATTTTTCACCATACATAAACCATTCCCAGTTTGCCTGTTTATTCAGCTTTCTCTGTTCCTCGTATTGTCATTCTACAATTAGCTAAATGGTTCAAGCTCAGCCAGGAGTTTATTTGTTTATTTTATTGTAATTTAAATTAAAACATATATAAACGAGAATAATATATATATATATATATATATATATATATATAAATATATATATATATATATATATATATATATATATATTATTCTCGTTTATATATGTTTTAGAATTTCTTACAATAAAATAAACAAATGTAAACAAATAAACTTCTCTCTCACCCCTAGTTGAATTTAATTGGAATTTGGTTGATTTTATAAGTGAGACAAAAGGTTTAATTTGTTAAATTATTATTTGGACAGGGTTTATAATGGAATGAAATTTATTGGAATGGAGGGAAATCGTTGAAAAAATGTTAAATTTGCAAACCTATTATTTAGACATGGTTTATATTGCAAAGAAATGTATTGGAATGGTGAAAATCGTTGGAAAAACATAAAAATAGAGTACTTCAACAATTAACATTTTAGAAAAAAGTACCGGCCCACAATTACTCCAAATAGCAAAGATAAAACAAAGGAAGAAAATAGAGAGAGTTTGGGATTTTTTTTGACACTTTCAGACATAGGAACACGATCGACCCATCCACAAGGCATGTGAGGCCTAGACCTTGGGCTCGTAAGAATATCCAATTTTCTAGGCCCCCAAATTCTGTTGCTAGCCTTCTTATTAATTTTTTTGAAATAAGTGGCGATATGTCTTTATCACAACTAGTGGAAGAGCCATAATTTTGTAGAAATTCACAATTGATATTAATAACGACATAAGTCTTTCATTGATTAAACCACCTATTTATAGGAGATTATAATTAGAGTTACACTAGAATAAGGAGTACAAAAAAACATTTACAATGAAGAAAACATAATAAGGAAAGAACTATACATAGAGAGGAACAATACAAGGTAGTTACCTACGAAACATTAATTACAAACAAATATAATAATAACTATTATTATCTAATATGCTCCCGTAAGATGGATGACCGTGAATAAAGACCAATGTTATGAAGTAATTACCGGAAGCATTGGCGAGCAAGTGGCTTGGTAAGTGCATCGGCCAAATGATCAACCGAGGAGACATGTGAAACTGTAAGTCCAGTTGGCAATGAAATAAGGCTAGAAGAGGGGGGGGTGAATAGCCTTTTAAAAACTTTAAGAGTTATTTTGAAAACCTTCAAAAGATGCAGCGGAAAAGATATGTTTTCAGCAGCTGATGTAAAATCAGCAGATAACATCTGCTAAACGTGAAAAGTTTGGGTAGCAGCTGCTGAATCTTAAAAACAATTTGGTTTGGTTTTCTTTTGATCACTTAACATAGGGGAGAAAATAACTGCATGTCAAAGCAAGCATCCATTGACTATCTATGCACGATCTCCTTTCGGTCTCACGTCATGCAAACTACTATTGTGATTTTCGGAATAACAAGAAGGGATTTCACTTCGTATCCTATCATTCTAGGGTTCATTTAATGGTTTGCTACGCCATCAAAAGCATGAAGAACACACAATAATAACCAAGCACATGGGTAATACTTCGTAAAAAGAAATTCTCTCTATTTTTCTACAAATCATATTAGTAGCCGAGACAAATAAAATTGATTAACTACGGGCTCTCGCATCTTATAATCAACCCTAACCTCCCCGACCTCGCGAATGGCTAAGGTGGTTCGATCGCGTGTCAAACCGAGTCTCACAATGGCTATCGGTGTGTGTCACAAAAACACAAACTATTAAATTGATTGGTCTGAAATACAAAGGTAGCTCTCGCGGATCCTAGGTATTTCTAAAATCATTTAATTATTGGCTAAATAATTAGAAGCATTAAGTTCACAAAATAATAACTCAACATGAATGTGTATTAAATAAAGAGATAGATTAAATTAAATCACTACAATGGACATAGAAAAATAATTACATTCCATAGATAAATTAAGCATAAACCAATTCTTCATTTACAAAATTAATCAACCCAAGAAATTATAACACCTATCATAAAATAGAGATATGAAAAATTAAACCGAACAAATCGCATCTTCGGGATTCAAATCATTTGTAGATGCTTTGTTTGCTCTTGGTTTATGGCTTCAAACCTTCAAAAGTGATCAAGCTTTGGAGATTTGGTGAGAAAATGAGGTGAAATGGGGCTGGTGCCCATTTGGGAGAAATGTCCCCAAATTGGGACTTGGTTTTATGAAAGGAGGAAGGCTGGGAAGATAAATGTGAAGGCGGCAAAGAGTCACAATGAAGGCAGGGGCGAAATAGGCAGCACAAGGGAGAAAAGAGGGCTGAATGGGAAGAAAATAAAGGTTGGGGCACGACTAGAGAATGGGTCAGACTAGGGGGGATTTCGCGGGCCAACACATGGATTAAACAGGTGAGAGAGTGAGGTGAAATGAGTAGAGAAGCGGGCAAATGGGGCTGGATTGGGCCAGATCAGATGAGGCTCCCCCAAGAAGAATGCGGGTCATGGGCTGGTTGTGAGCGGTTGGGAGGCGACACGTGGCTCCACGGATGGGTCGACAACATACAACAGTAGTTTCCAACATTTGCTCTGGCCTCCCCTGCTCTTTTAAAGTTTGCTCCGGTGCCCCTGGCTTTTCTAAGATGCTTGCCGCATTCCTTCCCTGCCCAGGTCTCTCAATTTAGTCCTCCGTTAGTGCTGTTAGCTGCCGTTAGCCCTCAATTGCCTTGGAATACTTAACGGACTTAACAGACTTTGACTAAATTATTTGCAATTCAACTTTTCAGCTCGGAATTGCCTCGAACTTCATGCTAAACACCATATAAATGCTCGATTATGCATGGAAACTTGCATTAAGCACAAATAAATAAATAATAATATTTCCAAAGCATAATTAACTCAAAAATAGCACAAAATAAAAGAAAATTCCTGGGAAAATTCGTGAAAATCTTGGGCTCATCAAGAAGCATGTGTTGTTTCTTGTAGCTCCAAGAGATCTGATTCCTACCGAGATACATAATGTAGGCACTGGTGGAAGTATAGTCATCTTTGTTGCATGCCTAGTCGGTATAAGTGAATGGATGGAAAGCTAAGGGAGACTAACGATGAGGGAGAATGCCAGCGTCAATGGTCCCGCATAGATACGAATAACATGCCTGACCGCATTCAAGTGCTCGGTGGTTGACCTATGCATAAACTAAGAGAGTTTGTTCACAGCGTAGGCAATATCAATGTGAGTAAGTGATAGATACTGAAGGCTCCCGATCACAACCCAAAACTCAGTGGGGTCGGTGAGAGCAGTACCAGACTGTGGTGTCATAGTAGGCGAGGTGGAGAGGGGTGTAGCCATCGGACGAGCATCTGTGCAAAGAGATCTATCATATAACCATGTTAGGAGAGCAAAAGACCACTTGATCACTTAACAACTTCAACACCACTGAAATAGTGAAGGTTGCCAAGGTCCTTGAGTGAGAAGCGAGCAGGGAGATAAAGGTCTGAACGACAGCGGGTTGGTTCCTAGTGATGATGATGTCATCCATATAGACAAGGAGATAGATGGTGATGCCCCATTCATTAAGTATAAACAACGACATGTTGGTCAAAGAGTTATTGAACCCCGAGGCGAGCAGAAACTATTCCAACTCATTGTACCATGCTCAGGGTGCCTGTTTGAGACCATAAATGACTTTGTGAAGGCGACAAACGTGCTGAGGGTTGTCCTTATTGATGAAGTGCGAAGGATGAGCCATGAAGACTTCCTAGGAGAGAGTACCTTGAAGAAAGACATTGTTTACATTGAGCTCTCACCAAAATCAATTGACATCAATTACCAAAGTTGAGAATCTTAGAGAGAGTTTTCGCACAAATCTATCACGTTACCAAAATGTGCTAGTGAATGAAGCATCATTCGAAACATCATCACGCGTGTTGTTCACTGTTTTAGTTATGCACCATTTGTTCTCTTTTCATAACTGTGTCTTTCTAATGGTGTTATGTACTGAATAGTTTTATAGTCTCTCATAGAAATTTTCGTAAGGATTTCCACTCTCAAACGATATGTTTTCATATTGTAATCTTTTAAAATCTTTTAATTAGTGAAAGTTTTTCCATGAAATACCGCAAGCTTTATGTTTCTAGACCTAAACCCAAGGTTATGAAAATTGTTAGACGGGTGTTAGACACCAAACAAGCACCTAACGCCTAGGGGCCTAGGCGGGTACGTAAGCGAGGCCTAGATATTAAGGCATTATTAGAGTAGTTCTCAATTTTTTAATGTTAAATTTCAAAAATATTCAATACCCAATAATTTAATACTCTTTAATATTTATATGAAATAAAATTAAAATACATTTGATCAAAAATAAATAAATAAATCAATCAATCAAAAGTCATTTCCTATTTATTTACAAAGACAAATATGACAACCATCACCAATGAGTTGATTACTCAACCCCATATGACACTTTCCCCCACTACCATCTCAATTTTTTGATGATTTTAAGGTAATATCAAAAATATTCAATGACCCAATAGTGGGCTAAGCTTAGTTATCTTTAATAGTGTTATTTGGGAGCCACCTCTTGATAAATTCGGACTTGACGAATGTCAAATACATTTGATCAAAAATAAATAAATAAATAAATCAAAAGTCATTTCCTATTTATTTGCAAAGACAAATATGACAAGCCACCTCATTCTCATCGCCTCGAGGTATGATTCGGACTTGATTTGAGTGGGAGATTGTAATACCCTCAACCCCATATGACACTTTCCCCCACTACCATCATTATATAGCTAGTTGTAGCTTGTAGACTTTGTACTTCCCCCCTCCTCTCTCTTAGAGCATCTCAAATATTGAATCTTCCTACAAATTTTCTTTGCTGAGTCTCACTGTCACCTACATAATTTTCACTTCTTACCTACTTAAGAATATATCTTTTCATTGTATAATCTTCTTACACAAAAAATAAATTAAATTAAATTTAACCCCCAAACGGGTCACACACAAATAGCTAAGAAGATTCTTTTTTTTCTTCTTTACCAAGAAGAAAATTTTTTCTCTCTCCTACATGGCATTGCTAAGAAGGAACCTCCCATTGTTCACTTTTCTCTTCTTAATAAGAAGAGCCCTAAGAATAGCCCATTTTCAAACAATGGGATGCTCTCACTTTTGTCTTTAACTCTTTACTACTTCATTACCAGTGTCTCTCCATTCACTTTCTGTTAATATACACTCTACTACTACAAACAAAGGTGACAAAGGAGTTCAGGGGAGCCATATGTAACTATCTTTGTCTACAAGGGTAGCGGGTGTAGTCTACTTAATCCTTATCCTTAGTGGAGTCAGTTAGTTAGTTAGTATTTATATCCCTCTCTATTTCTTTGTTTACTCAAGAAAGGCAGAAAAGTCTTTATCTCCTTTAAGAGATAAAATTGTACTATGATTCATATATTCAATTCATACTATTACTCTATTAAAGATTAGGGTTATTTATCTTCTTTATTTGTTTATGGTATCAGAGCCCGCAATTACAATCCAGCTCCAATAAAATCAAATTGGTAAGCCTCCTTTTTATTTCTGATCTTGCCCAAATCAATTCTTCTCCTACTCTTGTCTTCCTTTCTTGTTCTTTAATCAAAATCCTTCAAATATGATGGATTCTTCTTCTGAACAAACCAAGAAAGACAACTAAGATAAACCAACATAATCACCGATGATTATGATCTCCCAGAACCTTGTCTTCAATTAACTTCTAGTCATCCCTTTACCTTTATCCTAATGATCACCCTGGATGAATCTTGTCTCTAAAATCCTCTGTGACCCCAACTTCAATCAATGGAGAATCTCTATCACTACTGCCCTATCTGCCAAAAACAAACTTGACATGATATATGATTCCAACAAGAAACCTATCCCTCCTTTGAAATATGTTAGTGCCTGGGAAAAATGCAACAGGATGGTTATATCCTGGCTTCTTAATTCTGTCAATCCTGATATACGTCAAATCATTGTTTACCTCACCAATGCTCATGAAATATGGGAGGATATGATTATTAGATTCACTCAAAGTGATGCACCCAAGATTTTCCAAGTCCAAAAGAGTATAATGTTGTGTACTCAAGGAAACCTGCATGTTAATGCTTACTTCACTAAGTTCAGAGGACTATGGGATGAATTATCAAATCTGCGTCAAACACCTAGATATGTTTGCAACTGTACCTGTGGAGCATCCATTGTTCAAAATGATCATAAATCACATCACAAAACTAACTCGATTCTTGATGGGGCTGTCTGAGAAATATACTGATGTTGGAGGACAGATACTTAGGATGTGACCCCTTTCCCTTCTGTTACGAAAGTAGTGTCTATGCTTATTCAAGAAGAGGGACAAAGACAACTTACCAACATAATGAACTTTGAGAATATCAGTTCTGCTTTGATGGGAAAGATCAATTCAAACACTGGAAACAAATACACCAAAGGGAAGTCAATAGGAGGATACCAAGCCTCTCCTTCTAAAGGCAAGTTCTTTTGTGATCACTGTCAAGGTGACTCTCATACTGAAGATAAATGTTTCTTCCTTCATGGTTACCCTGAGTGGCACCAACTATTTGGAAGAAAACCAGACCTTGCCAAGATGCCAAAAAACAAAGGAAAAAACTGGAACAATCCTGCTGCTCATAATGCTTTTGTTCAAAGTTCCACCAAATCTTCTAGGATCAAAGACAATGATGTTGGAACTTCAAACAAAAATAATCACTTAACTCAAGATCAATACCAGAAACTTATAACTTTGCTCAACAACATGAAGAATATCGGTTCTGCCATAGTTATGCTTGATAATCCTAAAGACCATATGCCAGGTACTAACTCTACCACTTCTCAACCTATATGCCTTGCCAGTATCAAACCTACCTCTCTTGGCTGGATCGTAGACACATGGGCTAGTGATCACATTACTATTTGTTTTGAGCATCTTATTAATCCTATACCTATTAGATTTACTGCTTTAGTGGCATAATTAGTTTAAAATAAAATAAATAAAACCCTCTTAGTTTAAATAGCTACCGATATTCTTTCCATCAATATTCTTCTTGTATCTGTGGTTCGACCCTTGCTTCCCAAGCTATTCTACAATAGTCTTGTCCATTTGCAAGGAATTAATTAAAATAAGACACGATCAATGGCGCTGGCCCAAGTCGTCCGGCTGTTTAAGACAACGGCGACGCTGATGATGAAGAATATGAGGACACTTCTGGTGGTTCTCACACTGGTGAGACTGGAGCTTCTTCTGCACCTCGCAGGAGTATATGGTCACGGTTGGATGGACGCCGCAGGCGCTGGTGGACCGTTTCGGGGCTAAGCTGTAATAAAAGGATAGTTGGGGGGAAATAGGGGGTATAGATAGCAAGTAGTATGTATATAGACAAATGTACAGGAATAAATGCATAATCTTAAATGTCTTTAAACAATTATTCCTAGGCTGCACCTTATGGACTTTGTTATGTTATATTTTGATGTTTTATGCGAGCTCTGTCGTGGTTTTTCTCTTTTAGTCAGTCAAGACTCTGCATATGCTGAAGACTTCGGCAGGCTTGAGGTCAGATGCCGAGGATTTGGAAACTTCATTACCTCTCCTTTTCTCTTGTTTCATCTTTTGTTACTCTAACTTTTGCTTAGGCCGCCCTTTCAGGTTTTTAACCTAGCGAGCCCTTATTTCTCCTTTTTGTTTTTTATTATTATGCTCTAATTTTTGCCTAAGCCGCCCTTTCAAGTTTTCAACCTAGCGAGTTGGAGAGGGAAGCAATCTGCAAGATATATTTCGGCTTACGCATAGTACCTTTTAAGCTTGTCGAGGTTGAAGGGCTGAAAAAGGTCTTCCCCATCTTGATTTGTGAGAAGTACTACACCTCCTGACCGGATCTCTTTGACAATATACGGTCCCATCCAGGGAGACTTCCATTTTCCCCTAGTATCAACATAACTAAGGGTTTTTTTGCGAAACACCAAGTCTCCAACTTGGATGTCACGGCCCTTGAATTTTTTGTTAAATGCCCGAGCTATTCGCTTTTGATATGCCCGAGTGTGTTCCAGGGGTAGGAGTCGTCGTTCATCGATCAGGGCTAATTCTTCGTAGCGCTGCTTGACCCAGTCAATTTTTGATATGTCTGATTCCATCACCACCCTTAATGATGGAATTTCAATTTCAACAGGCAGCACTGCCTCCATGCCATAGGCTAGAGAATAGTGGGTAGCCCCAGTGGGTGTGCGAACTGAAGTGCGATAGCCCCAGAGGGCTAGTGGTAATTTTTTCGGCCAATCTTTTCCTGTGTCAGCCATTTTTCTGATAATATTTTCTAGCGTTTTGTTGGCTGCTTCAACGACATGATTTGTTTGTGGTCGGTATGGGGAAGATTTATGCCTTTGGATCTTGAATTCGTTGAGTAGACGATTCACGTCCCCTTCAAAATGTGTGTCGTTATCGGAGATAATTTTGAAAGGTACTCCGTATCGATATATGATGTTGGTCTAGATGAATTTAGAGACCTTTCGAGCATTCAGTATTTTGTAGGAAGGGGCTTCCACCCACTTTGTAAAGTAGTCGATGGCTACTAGGACATATTCGTGGCCATTAGATCCCTTCGGATGGATTTGACCTATGACGTCGATTCCCCAAGTTGAGAAGGGCCAGGGGGTTGTGGAGTTGTATAAGATATGCGGGGGCACGTGCTGTAAATTTGTGAAGCGTTGGCATTTGTCGCAATGACGTACCCACCCGATGCAATCAGTCTCTAGCGTACTCCAATAGTACCCCTGCCGGATGACTTTTTTGGATAGCATGTGCCCGTTCATATGTGGCCTACAGGTACCACCATGAAGCTTGTCCATGATTTGCTCAGTCTTGGCCTGATTGACGCATAATAAGTTTAGGCCCTGGTAGTGCCTTTTGTATAGGGCTACCTCCGCTGACTACAAACTGCGATGCCCATCTCCGTAGGGAGACTTTCTCCCTTTTGTCTAGATTGGGAGGATATATTCCTCTCTGAAACAGATTCATGATGTCTAAATACCAAGGCTCGTTGTCTCTTTCAGGAGCATCATCAATTTTGAAGCAGTAGCCCGGAGTGACCTTCTTCCCAACCATGAATGGTTGAACATTGGTTTCTGCGGGAATTCGGACTAATGATGCTAAAGTGGCCAAGGCATCGACGAATTTATTTCTATCTCGTGGTAAGTAATGGAACGAGATATTGTCAAATTCGGTGGCTAGTTCTATCAATTTGGCATGATAGAGCATTAGAGCGGCAGCCGGGGATCCTAGGTTTTCCACTTCCCTTTGACTTGGTTGATGATTAAGGCAGAATCACCATAGACTTCCAAGTCTTTGGCTCCTTTTTGGAGGTGTATTAATTGCTTTTAGAGATAATTTCAGAGATATAGTGTTTAATTAATCAAGATTTTGTTTAGTTTAGTATGCGCATATATATATATATATATATATATATATATATATATATATATACTATATGAATAAATCAAAGGTTCAAAATAGTTAATAAATGTAATATAATATATATTATATAATAAATAAAAATATATAGGTTGGTTTGATTCGATACCAAAAACCGTGAACCGAACCGAACCATGTGGTTTTTCAATTATTAAAACCGAAACCGAACCGTCTTCAACCAAAACCTAACCAAACCGATTAGTTCGATTCGGTTCCGAGGTTCAGATTTACACTCCTATCTTCACCTACCAGGCTACTATCATCTCCTTCACCTATCATCTTATAGAATCTAAACTTAATATTTTCATAATAATACAAAATATTTATAAAAATAAAAAACATAACGGAATAAATAAATAAAAGTGGCTCAAGACAAACAACAAACTCGCTCTAAACAAAAGGAATTACAATAGAATAGAGAGTTTTCAATAACATTGATACCATGTTTTCATTCTTCAATTAAGACTTAGACAATAATCCGTTGTTGAAGGTGATCTCAAAAACATCCATTTCAGTCTTGGAAATACTCAGACCGATCTCTACACCGCTTCCCAATTCCCTGCAACGGTTGATAGACATTGACCGGCCATTATCGGTGGAAACAAATTCGGATTTTTTGGTTTTTCCCAATCCAAAATCGGTATCATAAAAGTCGAATTTCGGCGATCCAGCAACCCCCAGCGCAATTGTCTTCTCTATCCTACCTATGACTTGAATCGACTCTTCCATACCTTCCATGACTGCGTTCTTGCTATTGATCCTTTTAGAAATCCCCTCTCCAATCAATTCAACCGCTTTGAAAAACCCGCCTTCTCTGGCTATGCCACTAACCCTTGAAGATGCATAACAAGGCAACACACAGTTACCAAAATAATTTAATGGAATAGGTGGATCCAAACGGGTCCTGAAATCTGCAGTACAAATAAACAAGTACTCTTTCTCATCAACATCATCGACCACATCACAGCTGGAAACTCGTGTTTTTGCAATGCAACTCCATACATAAGCACATACTATCACGAATGAGGATAAATGTGTTGATTTTGGCAATCGAGTCGTGGCTGATTCCTTTAGTGTTTGGATTTGGTCTTCGCTCATGATAAACGTGGTACGAACTATGTTGGGAGAAACTTGCCGAGGTTGTAGATTGATCTTGGCAACCACAGGCTCCCAAACTTGGTTCCAAAATTTTGTTGCTAGAGAATTTGGATCTTCAATCAATGTTCTATCGTAAACTGGTAGAGACCCACTAGCTAGGAACAATTCGTCACTTTGAAATTTAGTAATCGAAGCCCAAGCACTTAAAAATTTGAGAAAGGTACGAGCATCGCCGATGGTATGATGAATGGAAATTCCGATAGATATGCCACCTTCGAGAAACAGTGTAACTTGGATAGCCAAAACCTTGATTATTGTTGGGTTAGAGGCCGTAGAAACAGGCTGGTGGAATAAATCAGGGAGAAGGAGACAAAGTTCATCAACATTACGAGCATGATTTCCAGAAAGATGATTGAAATCCTTAGAACACTCGGCAAATGTTAGAGAAACCGAGTCACCCTCTACATAACAAATTTCTTGCTTGCTTGAATCGGTCGATATAATTAGGTTACCCGCAAGTGGAAGAAAGTGTTTGAGAGCGACGGATAAAGAGTGCTTAAGATTAGGAACAATGGTTTCCATAAAATGTGCTTTAGAGTGAGGGAACTCGTAAAAAAGAACGTGAAGAGTTGGAGGAAAGAATAGCCATGGAATGTCGAAAAAATTAAGCGGCAGCGACAATTTGGTTACGGTGGGTAGTGGTGGTGAGATTTGGCTTTCTTCGAGGATGGTCACAATGTTGGGTGGCAACATAGCTACTGTGTGTGTGTTTTTTTGCTATCAATAATCTCTCTCTCTCTCTCTCTCTCTCTCTCTCTCTATATATATATATATATAAAGATAGATGCATCTATAAAAAGAAATATCAGGCCAAAACTTTCTTTTAAAAATAGAATGTTATCCATTTATTAATATAGGTACAACTTTACATATTATCTGAAAGAAATTAAATATATCATTACACTTCACACTAATCCATAAATATATGTATCAATCATGCTTATGAACATAATTCAAATTTCAAAAGTCCTATTGTACATGGAAAATATATATTGTATTCCTTTGCCCAATATATATGGTTCAATTTTTACATTTTATTTCAAAAAAAATTATTCCCTCGCTATTAAAATACTTTGACTTGGTGTTTACCCCGATCTTTTAAAAAATAAATTAAATCGATCTAGAAAGTTAGGATCTATATTTATAATTTTATTTTCTTAAAAATAAAGTTATTTACTTCTCATAGATTACATATCTAAAAATTTCGGATCTACATCTGTGCTTTAAGTAAGCATGTCTGAAAAATTAAAGGATGTAAAAATAAATTAGCAAAATCGAAATAATTTTTCAATATATAATTTAGGAAAATTCCAACTCTAAAATTGACAAGCTCAAATTATGTAGATCTATGAAAAAAATAATTAAAACGGAACTGATTAAAATGTTAAATCCTATATTTTTAGATCTATTTTCTTTGAATTCGTGTCAACTCCGGTGATTGATATCCATCAACAGGAGAAAGAGGGGCATTTTAGGAAGAAAAAAATGACTTATGCGGTTGGATAAAAACTAGTGCACCAAAGATGTTATAATTTTCAAATAAAGAACCGGCCCACAATTATTCATTTTATTACTAATAGACTACTAAAAGTATTTTTTTTTTCAAAAGTATGACTTTCAAACAAGAACATTTTACTCGTAACGGAAGGAGCACGTAATTAACATGGTATTTAATGACTTATTTTTTTGGGCCAACTATACATATTATTGTCGTTTTTTCTATTAGATGATATTTAATCAGTAAATATATACTTCTTCCGACCCAAAATTATTATTCAGCGTTCCCTTTGTGTTCATACAAAAATTATTGAAATGAAATCTCTATCCGTTTTTAAATTATCGTCATCCTTTCTTTTGGGACGGATGTAGTAATGTTAATGTTTGAATTATTTGATCCATGTCAAAATCATAGCGACTAAATGATCATTTTGATGTTTGCTTTTTTTTTTCAATTGAATAATCATATACTCCCTCCATCCCTAAATAATCGTCATAGTTGACCTGGCGCACAGTTTAAGAAAAAACAATTGACTTGATTATTTATATTGGTTTAATATGTAGTTTCATTTAATATCCATGTGTATGTGGCTCATAATTAAAGTAGAGTGAAAAAGTAAGAGTAAAATGGTAAAAGTGATGTTCTAAAAATGTAAGTTTTAAAGTGAACAATTATTTTGGGACGGACGAAAAAGGAAAGGAGAACCATAATTTAGGGACGGAGGGAGTATAAAATTATGTTGTAGAAAATGATTAATTTTCAAATTCTATAATGGTTAATCTTATCGTTATATAATTTTAGTTAAGCAGTGTCCCCTAATTTATTCTTTTAATTTTTTATGTATAATTTAGTTGAAAAACATATATGTCGTACATTTTACGCACGGGTACAATTAAACACTAGTTGTTTGTAATGTAGACTAGCATACTAGTCCAGTACTCTTACCCTTTTTTCCCTATCCATCGTTCCATTTTATAAGATAAGAGCATGTACAATGCAAGAAAAACATATGCTCCCCAAACTATCTAAATTATTAAAAATAAATAAAAAATATTTTTAAACTACTCTAGACTACCAAATAAAAAAAAACTTCTTACAGCGGTGATACAAACTTTTATAACTTTATCTACCTCACTATCTTTATCTTATTATATTATATCATTATATATTATATAGGGTTAAGTATATCATTAGTCCCTGAACTTTGGTCAAACCCATCATCAGTCCCCCAACTTAAAAAAGTTTCACCACTGACAAATAAAAGTTACTAATGATGAGTGTTTAGTCATTAATCATTACTAATTTTACTAAATATGAATTTTTCGATGAACTCTAATATCTTACTTACGTTATTATTCATATTTGTGTAAGCTAAAAACATGATTTTTTAATTTTATTCAACATTTGATTAAGATAAAAATACTTCAATATTAATTTTATTCCATATATTAATTAGGGGCGAATAAAATCTGATCCGAATCCAAAAATTTAGGATATGGATCGAGCTTTTGAATATTTGAAAGATAATTCGATCTAATCCAAGTTTGATAATTTCTTAATAAATCGGATAATAAATTTGACTAATCCAATCCGAAACTTATCAATTGACAGGCTTAGTTTGGGGTTTGGATGGCTTACGATGAAATGGGTTATTGGTGGGGAAGAAAGAGAAGAAAGAGAGCTGGAAAAGGAAGGAGCGGTGGCTGATGACAGATCTGGACTGAAACAGGGGCGGCGGCAGCAGCTGAGGCTGGCGGCTATGGTGGGTGTTGCATTGGAAACGGAGGGAGCCGAAGCAAATAGAGAGAGAGATTTAAGAGGCCGATGTTTTTTCCTTGTATTTTTTGGTCAATCTTACTTTACCCTACATTTAGGGTTGGTAATTTGAGCCACGACATTATTGACCGACACGAACACGGCACGGAATTATAGGATTTGGGCTTGGGCTTATCGGGTTCGCGACATTATAGGTCCAACACAATAAGACACGATAAAAAAATGAGTTGTTATCGGGCTGGTTTGATAAGCACGGTAAAAACCTGTTTTATGGAGGAAGAGAAATAGGAGAACATATAAAATATTGAAAAACATGTTTTTATTATTCATAAAGGGAATATATATATACACAATCTTTACTTGGTAACCAAGTCATATAATCCTATTCTAATACATATATTTGAACCATAAATAAAAGAAACTAATATGGAAAGAATATATATACACAATAATAAGAATATATCAACCAGGATTCTTCTGTATTAATGTATCTTTATCATATTTGACTATTTGAATAGTTGACTCCAAAATTCCATTTTAGTGGTTTAAGTTAATGATTTTACTTTCATAAATTAAAAGAAATAAGTTTTATTTTTTATTAATTAGTTACTAAAAGTATAATTTTTTTAAAAAAAATTACTTTTAAATTGGAATTATTTACCCAAAACAAAAGAAGTAAATATCAATATAATGTGTAGTTTTATTTTTAATTTCATTGAGCATGTGTTCATTATTTAAGTATGTAAAAATAATAATAATAAGTGATAAAAGTATTTATCTAATTACTTTTTTGTTGAAAAAGATAATTATTTTGAAATTGATAAAAAATGAAATCTTACAAGAGCAAGTCAAGTGGTTGGGTCGAAATCAAATGTTGGTACCTATGTAGGAATATTAGACCCTCTAGGTGTCGTTTGGTAGTCAGGGTTAAAGACAGATAAGATTAATAAGCTAAGTTACCTGATGTTTGTTACGTAATAGGTGGTCGGGACTAATAACATGACTTATCCGGATTAAGTCATTATTGTCTCACTATTAATACCAAGAAGGAGGATGGTATTATTAGCGCCCTCACTAAAAAAAATTAGGATTAATATTTGTAATCTCAAAATTACTCCCGATATATAAGTGAGGATTAATAACGAGGACACTAATAGAGCTTGTGTTATTAATACGAGTTTTAGTGTTAGTGCCGTTGGATGATTAAGTTGGTGGTGATTTGGAATATCTACATCATTATTTAGAAAATATCATATTTGATTTAACGGTGTAAATTTTTTAGTAGATTTGATCTAACAACACTAGCACTCAAGCTTGTAGTAATATCACAAGCTCTAGCTCGTAATATCGTAGCTCTTATGTGTAATACTAGAAAATGTATCAAATTTGATACCTCACATATTACCATACTTACTTTTATTATCCTTATTTTAATACCTATGACTGGAGATGATTATTTGATATCCATAAATAATAACTAATAAATATCAAATTTTGGTTTTGATACGTATTGGAAAATATCACCATTAAAGTTATCTTAATATAATTTATTTTGGAAAGAAGGGACAATTCCTACTTGGCTTGCAAGTTGCAACCAATTTCCCCAACTTCATTCCCCCGGGTCAAGTAGCAGATCTCGAAACCTCGAATCACCAAATTCAACCCTTCCCTAAAACCAACCAAATCCTAGTTTTTAATTGCCCCAAAATATTCAATTAATAAAAACAATCAACTTAATCCACTAAATTTATCAATAAAATCAGATCTGAACTGTCAACGGCGACATATGCGGAAATCTTTGGAGCTTTGAGACTAGAGAAAACTTATGGCAAGTCCAATGGTAGTATACTGGTATTTGCCTATAGGCTATAGGTATCAAAACCAAATTTTGATACCTATTGATTATTATTCATGAGTATCAAATCATCATATATAACGATATATATTAAAATAAAGGGTATTAAAATTAGGTGAGGTACTAAGAAAGATATTAAATTTGGTACCTTTCCTAGTATCATTTAAGTTTTTTCATAAGATTTTTCAACCCTGCTCTTTTCCTACTTGCAAACCAACTCCCCGGGTCAAGTAGCAGATCTAGGAACCTCAAATCACCAAATTCAACCCTCACTAAAGCCAACCAAATCCTAGTTTTTAATTGCCCCAAAATATTCAATTAATAAAAAGAATCAACTTAATCCACTAAATTTATCAATAAAATCAGATCTGAAGTGTCAACAACGACATATGCGGAAATTTTTGGAGCTTTCAGATAAAGGTGATAAATGAGCGAGCATATATAGACGGGTATAGGTGGGTTCATATGGGCGACGAGCTTAAATAGACGGACAAGTAAGTGTTCATTTAATAACATAGACATATATGAATGGATACTAAATGGGCATGGGCGTCACTCATTAACTTGCACTTATCAAATAAATACAAAAATTACAAAAAAATAATTTCTTCTACAAAAAATTATCATGAATTATAACAAATCACACACACAAGCACACGCACACGCACACACACACACACACACACACACACACACATATATATATATATATACACACACATATTATCAAGAAAAATACAGACCAACCGTATCAAAGCATTATCGTTGAAATGGTAGAGATATTTTTGGGCGAAATCCCGCCTAAACCCGGCCTTCAATTCTTTCAATTTCATTTCTTTCTCTCTTTCTCTCTCTAAAAAAAAGAGAAGAAACTCACCTTTCTCTCTCTTCTCTCTCTTCTCTCTCTTTCTCACATACACACAATAAAAATACGCACACGTGAAATATATGGACGCTCATCTATACCTATATTATGTCCATAAAATTTAATGGTTTAAGTGGACACGCCTATTTGTATCAATATTAAAATTTAAGTGTGTTCATGTTCATATTTTAATAGGCGATTTGGACGGACATATGAGCGTGAGCTGAATTTGTCACCACTACTTTGAGACAAAGAAGTAAAATGAATACTAATAAATTATTTTTCTTATTGTAGTGGCTATTTTTAAAAATTGAAAACGACATCAATTTAATTAACATTTAACATACCACAATTGGCCAATTGTATTTCAGATATTAATATCTCATTTATTAAAAGCTAATGAAAAATATGTGTTGTATATAGCGGAGATAATTATACTTTAACAAGTAGAGTATGTGTTTGTAAGATTGTCTTACGGATTTTAATTGGTAACAAGAAACCTCACTCTTTCACCATGCAATCAACCAATACAATTATGTCGGGCGAAAATGATTTGTTTTACATAGTATATATGTAAAACCGTATTTTTTAAATTTTTACTTAAGAGGAAAGGCTGAAAGGGTGATAAGAGCATGTGCAATGGGGTTTTTTTTTTCTTCCCAAAATCAAACTTAAATCTTCCTATCCAATGGAGAATTTTAAAAAATTATCTCCAAATCAACCAATTATTTAACCAAAAAAAAATCATCCCTTGAACCCCAAAGTCCCTGAATCCTAGGTCCTCTTTAAGTGTCATCATTTGAGTGGATAACTTTTTTTTTTCTTCAATTGCCTTTCTTGTTTTAGCTCATTTATCTGAAAGCTCCAAAAATTTCGGCATATGTCGTTGTTGACACTTCAGATCTGATTTTATTGATAAATTTAGTGGATTAAGTTGATTGTTTTTATTAATTGAATATTTTGGGGCAATTAAAAACCAGGATTTGGTTGGTTTTAGGGAAGGGTTGAATTTGGTGATTTGAGGTTTCGAGATCTGCAACTTGACCCGGGGGAATGAAGTTGGGGGAATTGGTTGCAAGCCAAGTAGGAATTGTCGCGGAGGTTACGATAAATCTTATTGCTACCTTCTTTCCAAAATAAATGATATTAAGACAAGTTTAATTGTGGTAGTTTCCTATACGTATCAAAACCAAAATTTGATATTTATTAGTTATTATTTATGGATATCAAATAATCATCTCAACCACAGGTATTAAAATAAGGATATTAAAATTAAGTATGGTAATATGTGAGGTATCAAATTTGATACATTTTCGAGTATTACACACAATTTTGATACATTTTATTTTAGTCATTAGAGGGTCTAATATTCCTACATTGGTACCAAAATTTGGTTTCGACCCTACCACTTGACTTGCTCTTATAAGATTTCATTTTTTATCCATTTCAAAATAATTATCTTTTTCAACAAAAAAGTAATTAGATAAACACTTTTATCACTTATTATTATTATTTTTACATACTTAAATAATGAACACATGCTCAATGAAATTAAAAATAAAACTACACATTATATTGATATTTACTTCTTTTGTTCTGAGTAAATAATTCCAATTTAAAAGTAAATTGTTTTAAAAAAATTATACTTTTAGTAACTAATTAATAAAAAATAAAACTTTTTTCTTTTAATTTATGAAAGTAAAATCATTAACTTAAACCACTAAAATGGAATTTTGGAGTCAACTATTCAAATAGTCAAATATGATAAAGATACATTAATACAGAAGAATCCTGGTTGATATATTCTTATTATTGTGTATATATATTATTTCCATATTAGTCTCTTTTATTTATGGTTTAAATGTAGAAACTAATAATGTTTAGGAATAATGGCATAGCCATTTCATTGATTGAATCACCTATTTATAGGGAGAGATACAATTAGGGTTACACTTGAAGTACGGTACAAGAAACCTATACAAGGAAGGAACCTAATAAGGAAAGAACTCTACAAGGTAATTACCACTAATTACTAATTACAAATAAACAAGAATAATAAGAAAATATTATTCTCTAATATGCCCCCGCAAGATGGACGTCCGAAAGAAGAGACCAATCTTGTGAAGTAATGTGATGAAACGTCCGGCGAGCAAGCAAGAGGCTTGGTCAAGGCATCGGCCAATTGATCGACCAGGAGACATGACATACTCGCAGTAAGCCCATCCCCGAACGCATTGCTTAGAACAAAGTGAAAGTGCAGACCACATCTTTCATGCAGTATAACTTCGAGTTCGGCTTGAGCACAAGTGGCACCAAGCGTTGTCCCACGGAAGGCAATAGGTTGAGTCGGAGGTGAGGGGCTGGGTTAAGCCAAGAAGAGACCTGACCCACCAGGACCTCGGCGGCGGTGGCGACCCAGCACGTATTCAGGCTTGACCGAGGAAACGGAGCCACCGTCACCGGTTAACGAGCAGTGCTGGGGGCATCAGGACCGGCTGGCCTGATGAGATCTTGAGAGCCCGTGTGGAGCGTGAAAGAGAAAGGAAATTGTTCAAGGGGGAGAGGTAGCGAGGCGTAGCCAGGCGAGGCATCGGTCGTCTTGGAGTGCAGTGGGGAGACTCAGCTAGCAGCACTTGTACGGGAGGAAGCGAGAGGCCACTAGGGCGGCTTGACAAGCTCAAACCCCCAGTAGTAGAAGATCACTGAAGATCCTTGAGAGAAGCGATTGGGCAGAGAGATGAATGCGAGCTACGGCGAGGCTGGTTCAGTGAATGGTGATAATAATGTCATCCACATATACAAGAAGATAGATGATGGTGCTCGCGGTCTGAGGATGAAGCAGTGGCGATGTCGACCACTTAGAGTTGGTAAAACCCAGGCGAAAAAGCGGCGACTCATTATACCATGCTCGAGGAGCTTTGTTTGAGACCATAAATGGCTTTGTGAAGGCAGACACACATGATGAGGTTTGTCCTTATCTATGAACCAGTGGTTGAGCCATGAATACCTCCTCGGACAGTTGCCTTGAAAAAGGCATTGTTAACATCCGATTGGCGAGTATCCCATCCTTGACTACTTGGCGAGAGAGCAAAGGCGAGCGATGGTTGGCTTAATCATTGGGTGAAAGTCTCGTGATAGTCAATCAGTGTTGGTGAAATCCCTTGGCCACAAAGAGGCTTTTGGCGGTCAATGGTTCCGTCGACGTAATAAGTTTGATGCGGTAGATCCACTTGCGACCAACAATATTGAAGCAGCATTGCCGCGGGTAAGTTCCAAAGTTCGTTGCGAGCAAGTGCATCAAATTCCTCGAGACATGGCTGACGCCACTTCCCGTCTTTCGAGCTTGAGGAACACTTGTTGGTTCACTGTCATTTGCCGGTTGAGCGAAAGACTTCGATTCTTTGATAAGGTTTGTAGATATTGTTTTTAGATCGAGTAACTTATGGTTGAG
>JABEVN020001811.1:0-23536 GCA_013146195.2 Codonopsis lanceolata | reverse complement strand
GGACTCCATCACGGAATCCCAGGTCGTGCCGTCAAGACAAGCTAAAAACGGACAAGCACCCGCTAAGCGTAGTGGTGCGAGTCAAGAGTTGAACCAACAAACTCTAAACGAGGAATGTAAAGCCATAACGCGGCGTCTGAATAACCAAAACTAAAATGCGGAAGCGAATCATAAGTGGGACCAAAGCCTATAATTATAAACTAAAATACAAAGGCGACTATCTCGACAAATCTACGACTCGCGTGGACGCAACATCAAGCAAGACGACAACAAACCATCGGCAACCTAAGGCCGGCGAAGCAACAAGAACCCAACGATAAACAACAACTCTACGGCTAAAACATGGGAGGAGCAGTTCAACTAAAAGAATAAGGGATTTAAATACTAATAACTAAACCAAGGACTCACGACTAAAATTGTCGGAGATAGAAATAACCATAACACGATACTAGAATAAGCGAGCTAAAACTTTGCTCGGGAAGATGACATAATAACTTCTAAATAAATGCAACAGCTCGACCAACAAGTCGGCTCCCAAAATAACGACGATAAAATACTAACATAACTACCCAAGTAAAGTTTACATAACTTCACATCCGTGTCTCACAAGATAATAAATACAATAATACTAATAAACCCAAGCTATCGCTTGGAAGACCACATTGTTATCGATCAAGCGCGAAGCTTCAACAGCGTACTATCGAGCTTCTTGCAAAAACTAAGGAAAACAAACACACGAAATGAGTCATAATGACCCAGTAAGTTACTAAATGCAATGTATGGCATAGCATGGCGTGGCATGGTATAATGCACAAGCATATATAAAATCATGGCATCTTAATCGTATACCAACAATAAACCTGTATTAAGTCATCGAGTAGCATAAACTTCATAAATCACATAGCACATTATTTTTCATATAAGTGCTCATAGTAAGCCACATAAGGGATAGAGAAGATACCCAAATAGCTCCGTTGTGTTGCTCTGCAATACACAATGTTCTTGGTTCGTGCAACATCGATGCTCGTGAGTGCATCGACTTTCATCGAGAATCATTCGATTTAGCTAGCAAGCCAATGCGGCACTTATTGTGACGAGGGGCTACTTCCCATTGCGGCCCACAATGGAGGGTGTGTGAGGTCCGAAGTGCGGCGATCCATAGCGAATCACGAATCTTACGATTCGTATAGGCGATGTCGTCCTACACGACATAAAAACCAAATCCAAATAATGCCAGCTGGGCTTTTATGAAATGCACAAGTAGATAATTACTCTCATGCTCAAACAAGAACCAAGACCGATCATAGCGGACATATCAAATCAAGTAGGACATAAAGTTCTACACACCAATTTTAACAATGCACATATTGTACACTTAACAAATCCAACCAACCTATCCGTTTAGTCCAAGAACCACCTATTGAGGTATTCATAACCCTCAAGTCACAACCCAATCAAACGTAGCATATAAGCTCAAGAAATCACAATGTGAGGTCTACTATAACCCTCTACTCGAGATCAAACCAAAGACTATTACTTTAGTCTAAGAACAATCATAAATCAAGACTTAGCATTTTAGCTTTGCTTAAAGGTACACCGGACTCAACCATAGTCCCAATTGTCATACATACTCGACATTCTCAAACCAATCTCAAGGGTACCAAAACTAAGCCGTAGTCATATTCTCATAGCAAGTGCTTTCATGTGCACGCGACCAAATTCCCTAAGAGAGAACTCATTCAAATAATCATTTCTTAAGTAATATCGAGATCATAGGTTGATCTCTAATGCTCGTGCTCTGAGCACGCCCTACGCTCTATTAAATCCCCAATAAGCTTCTATGTCATGGGTGTCACAAATGGGACACAATTCGAGATGCTCGGGTACTCACAATCAAAACCAACCAAACCCGAACATCGTAGGATTTCAACATAAGGCTCACTAACATCTTATTGAACCTAAAATGACTCCATTGAGTCTAAATATCACATTTCATAAAATACGCATCTCATAAATCCCAAAACCAACACAACATTCAAGTTTATAATAATTCTCCCAAATTAATCCGGGCTTGTTTCCCAAGCCTAAAAATTCAAGAACTCAACATAATCATAATCAATCAAAACCCAAATGTCGTAGGACTTCAACCCGAGTTCATTAACACTTTGTTGATCTTATAGTGACTCCGTTGAGTCTTACTATTAAGTTTCATCATTCACACATTCCATAAATCCCAACATTATCATCCTCTTCAATTTATGACAAATTCCAAAATAATTCGGGCTTGATTCCCAAGCCCCAAAATTCATAAAATCCTTAACAAAGGGATAACCAATTTCTCCCAACACACAATATCATCCAAATCAACCTACACATCAATGCCCACTTTAATTAACAACCAATCCTCCAATAATTCGGGCTTGATTCTCAAGCCCTAACATTCATAAAACTCTACATAAATCACAACCCATATTCCACAACACATCATAACATTCAAATCATGCTAGTCATGTTATTAACAAGTTCATATTTCCAAAAATTCACAAAATGGGCATACAAGGCATACAAGGTGTTCATTGCCCACAAATAGCACATATATTGTTTTCCTTAGGGCCAATGAACCAAAATAAAAAGAAGGTAACTTACCTAGCTTGAGTGAAAACTCAAGAGAACACAAATCCGATCGGTGAAGTTGTTCTACTCGTCGAGGGCTTCAAGATTCCGAAGTTTGAAGGCAATCGGGTGGATGGATCGTCTTGGATCGAAGAGAGAAGGAAGCTAGGGCTTGAATCTCCCTTGGACTCTCTCTCTATAATACGTATGAAGGAGAGAAGAAATGAGAGGATTTGGCTGAATTGTGAAGAGGTTAGGCTATATATACTCCCCAAGTAATGAGGGCAAAATAGGGAACTCCTTGGTACAATTAGTAGAGATTAGGATTAATCAAACACTAATCTAACCTTAATCAACTTCCAACTAATGTTAGTACATGTTTAGGGCTAAGTATGGGAGGTTAGGAAGGGTTTAGAGGGGGTTTAATGAGGGTAGAATAGGTATAATTCGTCAAAACCCAAAACAGGGCAAAAATCCCGTAAGTGACATTTTATGTTGAGGCGGGCGCCTCAGCCTCTCCCAGGCGGGCGCCTCAACCTCTGAGGCTTCCTCCAACTTCAGATCATTAAGCAATTGCTCCCAGCACTTGAGGCGGGCGCCTCACAAGATGCCAGGCGGGCGCCTGGGCCTCTGAACCTCCAAAACTTGGTCTAAACTTGTTCTAAATGGTCCCAAACTTATGGGCAACCATTCTAAGGTCTAACCCAACTCAAAACAAGTCTAAAACACACCCGAACAACTCCCGAAACAACTCGGAGCGAAGCAGGAAGGGGTGCAACAACGTGCAACCGGAACGACGAATGAACTCGCAATCGAACGAGCAATGAAAGGAGACTTTTAAGACAAGTCTAAGGGCTAAAGAAGAAGCTTAAATACTTCTAGGAAGTTGAATAACAACTAGGGAAATAAGAATCCCAAAGGAGAGACGATTACGCGACTCGATTCCCGAACTACGCGATAGAGACGAACGCTATCTCCAAAACTTCCAAATCATCGATAGACTTAAGGAACACCTCCAACTTGAAGTCTAATGCATCTAAACATGTTAATAAACCATCTTAAAGAGGTCTAGGACCCAAACCGAGGTCACGAACACAAAACGCAAGCAAACCCTCAATCGCGTCGCATTCCGACTATCGTCGAGTCACGACTTGTGACTTTAGCAAGTCAACAACTATATGAAGTCTCTTAATAATGTTTTGGTCTTAATATGGTCTCTCAAACACATCTAGACCCTCTCGCAAACCAAGCATGCAGTCAACAAAGGAAGAAGTGCAAGTATAGCACGCAAACCGAGATAACGAAGGAGGCGGGGTGTTACACCTCTCCACCTTAAAAGAATTCGTCCCGAATTCTAAATCATGATACAAACCAACCTTGACTCGAATCTCGAGTCTACCACCACAATACACGAGGGTCGAACTATAATAATCCAAATTCCAAAAGTCTACGAAACCTCAATAGACTCAACGACATTAACACTTACGATTGAAAATGACATGACTCATACTTGAGTCGCGAATACAAACACGAACAACACTATGCCAATCATGCAAGCAAAACCCCAAATTTCAACATGAAAAACTCATTTAAGGACACTTCAACATCCAATTACCGAAACTAATTGTCTCGGGGCACATAAAGAAATTCAAGCGCAAGAGATTCTAAGTTACAAGAATTAATAATTGCCTATGGAGCAATTTACAAACAAATCAAAGATAATCAAATGGGCATTTCAAACCATGTAAATCACGCTCGCGATTTCCATCGCGGTGAGAACACATAAGAGCACATTAATGAAATGTTTTGAAAATTCATTCCATTTCAGTCCATTCCATTTGGTAACGGGTATAGTCAATTTCTAACTTAATTCTTACCAATCCTAGTCCAACGACGAATACCTTTTGCTCACCAATTCAGGGTACCTGCTGAATTAGCTTCAAAAGTTTCCGTCGTAAGGATGCGAAGGTTCATGAATAAAAAGTTTTAAGCATCCTTCAAACAGTCTCCTATACTAATGAAATGAATGAACATGAGATTTTAATATACTATGATGTAAATGCATCAAGTAGGTGTTTCCTACAACTAATGCACGTAACTGAATAAAAATTCAGACCAAGTAACAAGGTCTATTACCTTGGCAAACAACAATTATAGCTATCACAAAACTCGTGTACCTAGTACACCCAACCAATATAATTTCCTAGTAATCACAATGAATCGACAAGGCTACTAATGCCCGTAACGTCCATACTCCGCAAAACTATTCTTTCTTAAGCTCTAGACCAAGTCTACAACCAATGCACTAAGCATCCTAACACAACGTTAACGTCTCAATACTCACGGTGAAGCGTCTATCTCTCCCGTGTAACCATGATTATCCTCTAAATCGCAACCTTCAACCTTCTCACAAGTCGAATGTATATCTTATTCGCATAATAACCCTTAACAACAATATAGTATAATATTACTCATTACATAAAACATATCCTCATAGAATATACAAACATCATACCAAACCAATAGGTATCAATAAACAATTCATGCTTCATAAATATACATACTATGGCCTTTCTATATAACCACACAAACCACAACTCTATATATAGCATAGTCTTATATATATATACTAAACAAGAATCCATACACAACGTACGATTACTTACCGGTAATTCACAAACGAACCACATCATATATCGATCTCACATTGGGGTATTATTCCCGATCGAGCAAACAACCAATATTACACAATACACCATATAATGTATGTATGAATGCACATGAGCTAACGATTAGAGCGCGTACTCATAATAACGGTAATAGTAGCAACGTTATAATTTAAATATATATATATATATATATATATATATATATATATATATATATATATATATATATATATTCAAGAATATACCTTCCTATTTCTGATAGGTCTCAAAACTTCATGATACCGCCAGCCTCAAACTCTAGGCTGACCGTCACCATCTCTCTTTGAGCCACTGGATTGTTGACTGGTACTCCCAGACTGACCAACTCTTCTCTTCGGGCAATCTTTACGAACATGATCGCCGCCACAAACAAAGCATTTTCCTGTTGTACCCCAGCACCTATCCTCGGTATGTCCTGTCCTCTTACAAAAGTTACATGTCAACTCGCCACCTCGTCTTCTCAGAGTAGAAGTAGTAACACCACTCCGCCACCGAACGCACCTTTCCTTGACTAATCGGTTTGAGGTCGCCTTCTCTTATCCTCGTGGCCCCTATTAGTCTTTGATATTTTCTTTTGAGCGTACTCCTCGATGTCCACTCGATCCACGCCCGCCACGGAATAAGGCGCCTACGATAAGCCGTCTTCGATAAGGCCTTTCACAAACCTCTCGGTCTTCTTAGCCTCATCTGGCACCAAGTAACTACAGTAACGAGCCAACTCCATAAACTTTGTTGAATACTGAGCCACGGTCATATCTCCTTGTTCTAACATTAGGAATTCCATCTCTCCTCTTTCTCGAGTTACTACCGGACCAAACCGTACCATAAACTCCTTGACAAAGTTTTCCCACACTCGAGGCACTCCATGCTGTCTCCAATGATCTCGTATTTCAAGCCACCAATGCTCGGCCGCACCATCCAATCTAAACACCTTTAAGGTAACCATTTCTTCTGACGTACTACCCAAAACTGCAAAGATCCTCTCCATGCTTTCTAGCCAATGTTTCGCCTTAATAGTATCTGGCTCTCCATCGAAACTTTCCGGTTTAAACTTCAGGAATTTCTCAAGAACAGAAGAATCATCTTCCAGTCCACACATCCGTTGAGGAGTCACACGCGGATCGCTAACATTCTCTCCCCTCTCGTCACCACGAGCTGTACTCGAACAGGGTACAATAGAACTAGCTCCACTCCAAGTTCCCGACATAATACGCCTACAAAGAACACTCAGCGTTAATAACTCAACAATAAACCCAACCCAAACAAGGCCAAGGAACCTATCCTGGCGAAATAGCTAACCTATAGCTCTGATACCAACTGTCACGACCCGACCCGGACTCCAATGCGGAATCCCAAGGTCGTGCCGCCAAGACAAGATAAAAGACGGACAAGCACCCGCTAAGCGTAGTGGTGCGAGTCAAGAGTTGAACCAACAAACTCTAAACAGGAATGTAAAGCCATAACGGCAAAACCGAATAACCAAAAACTAAAATCATGAAGCGAATCATAAGTGGGACCAAAGCCTATAATTATAAACTAAGGAATACAAGGCTGAGAGACGACTATCTCTCGACAAATCTACGACTCGCGTGACGCAACATTGCGCACGGACAACAAACCATCGGCAACCTAAGGCCGGCGAAGCAACAAGAACCCAACCTGATAAACAACAACTCTACGGCTAAAACATGCCGGAGGAACAGTTCAACTAAAAGAATAAGGGATTTAAATACTAATAACTAAACCAAGGACTCACGACTAAAATTGTCGGAGATAGAAATAACCATAACACGATACTAGAATAAGCGAGCTAAAACTTTGCTCGGGAAGATGACATAATAACTTCTAAATAAATACAACAGCTCGACCAACAAGTCGGCTCCCAAAATAACGACGATAAAATACTAACATAACTACCCAAGTAAAGTTTACATAACTTCACATCCGTGTCTCACAAGATAATAAATACAATAATACTAATAAACCCAAGCTATCGCCCGGAAGACCACCTGTTATCGATCAAGCGCCCGAAGCTTCAACGCGTACTATCGAGCTTACTGCAAAAACTAAGGAAAACAAACACACGAAATGAGTCATAATGACCCAGTAAGTTACTAAATGCAATGTATGGCATAGCATGGCGTGGCATGGTATAATGCACAAGCATATATAAAATCATGGCATCTTAATCGTATACCAACAATAAACTGTATTAAGTCATCGAGTAGCATAAACTTCATAAATCACATAGCACATTATTTTTCATATAAGTGCTCATAGTAAGCCACATAAGGGATAGAGAAGATACCCAAATAGCTCCGTTGTGTTGCTCCTGCAATACACAATGTTACTGGTTCGTGCAACATCGATGCTCTGTGAGTGCATCGACTTTCATCGAGAATCATTCGATTTAGCTAGCAAGCCAATGCGGCACTTATTGATACGGCAGGGCTACTTCCCCATTGCGGCCCACAATGGAGGGTGTGTGAGGTCCCAGGTACGGCGATCCATAGCGAATACGAATCTTACGATTCGTATAGGCGATGTATCGTCCTACCCTGACATAAAAACCAAATCCAAATAATGCCAGCTGGGCTTTTATGAAATGCACAAGTAGATAATTACTCTCATGCTCAAACAAGAACCAAGACCGATCATAGCGGACATATCAAATCAAGTAGGACATAAAGTTCTACACACCAATTTTAACAATGCACATATTGTACACACTTAACAAATCCAACCAACCTATCCGTTTAGTCCAAGAACCACCTATTGAGGTATTCATAACCCTCAAGTCACAACCCAATCAAACGTAGCATATAAGCTCAAGAAATCACAATGTGAGGTCTACTATAACCCTCTACTCGAGATCAAACCAAAGACTATTACTTTAGTCTAAGAACAATCATAAATCAAGACTTAGCATTTTAGCTTTGCTTAAAGGTACACCGGACTCAACCATAGTCCCAATTGTCATACATACTCGACATTCTCAAACCAATCTCAAGGGTACCAAAACTAAGCCGTAGTCATATTCTCGCAAGTGCTTTCATGTGCACGCGACCAAATTCCCTAAGAGAGAACTCATTCAAATAATCATTTCTTAAAGTAATACGAGATCATAGGTTGATCTCTAATGCTCCGTGCTCTACGAGCACGCTCTAATTAAATCCCCAATAAGCTTCTATGTCATGGGTGTCACAAATGGGACACAATTCGAGATGCTCGGGTACTCACAATCAAAACCAACCAAACCCGAACATCGTAGGATTTCAACATAAGGCTCACTAACATCTTATTGAACCTAAAATGACTCCATTGAGTCTAAATATCGCATTTCATTAAATACGCATTTCATAAATCCCAAAACCAACACAACATTCAAGTTTATAATAATTCTCCCAAATTAATCCGGGCTTGTTTCCCAAGCCTAAAAATCCAAGAACTCAACATAATCATAATCAATCAAAACCCAAATGTCGTAGGACTTCAACCCGAGTTCATTAACACTTTGTTGATCTTATAGTGACTCCGTTGAGTCTTACTATTAAGTTTCATCATTCACACATTCCATAAATCCCAACATTATCATCCTCTTCAATTTATGACAAATTCCAAAATAATTCGGGCTTGATTCCCAAGCCCCAAAATTCATAAAATCCTTAACAAAGGGATAACCAATTTCTCCCAACACACAATATCATCCAAATCAACCTACACATCAATGCCCACTTTAATTAACAACCAATCCTCCAATAATTCGGGCTTGATTCTCAAGCCCTAACATTCATAAAACTCTACATAAATCACAACCCATATTCCACAACACATCATAACATTCAAATCATGCTAGTCATGTTATTAACAAGTTCATATTTCCAAAAATTCACAAAATGGGCATACAAGGCATACAAGGTGTTCATTGCCCACAAATAGCACATATATTGTTTTCCTTAGGGCCAATGAACCAAAATAAAAAGAAGGTAACTTACCTAGCTTGAGTGAAAACTCAAGAGAACACAAATCCGATCGGTGAAGTTGTTCTACTCGTCGAGGGCTTCAAGATTCCGAAGTTTGAAGGCAATCGGGTGGATGGATCGTCTTGGATCGAAGAGAGAAGGAAGCTAGGGCTTGAATCTCCCTTGGACTCTCTCTCTATAATACGTATGAAGGAGGAGAAGAAATGAGAGGATTTGGCTGAATTGTGAAGAGGTTAGGCTATATATACTCCCCAAGTAATGAGGGCAAAATAGGGAACTCCTTGGTACAATTAGTAGAGATTAGGATTAATCAAACACTAATCTAACCTTAATCAACTTCCAACTAATGTTAGTACATGTTTAGGGCTAAGTATGGGAGGTTAGGAAGGGTTTAGAGGGGGTTTAATGAGGGTAGAATAGGTATAATTCGTCAAAACCCAAAACAGGGCAAAAAAATCCCGTAAGTGACTTTTATGTTGAGGCGGGCGCCTCAGCCTCTCCCAGGCGGGCGCCTCAACCTCTGAGGCTTCCTCCAACTTCAGATCATTAAGCAATAGCTCCCAGCACTTGAGGCGGGCGCCTCACAAGATGCCGAGCGGGCGCTCGGCTCTGAACCTCCAAAACTTGGTCTAAACTTGTTCTAAATGGTCCCAAACTTATGGGCAACCATTCTAAGGTCTAACCCAACTCAAAACAAGTCTAAAACACACCGAACAACTCCCGAAACAACTCGAGCGAAACCGGGAAGGGGTGCAACAACGTGCAACCGAACGACGAATGAACTTCGCAATCGAACGAGCAACGAAAGGAGACTTTTAAGACAAGTCTAAGGGCTAAAGAAGAAGCTTAAATACTTCTAGGAAGTTGAATAACAACTAGGGAAATAAGAATCCCAAAGGAGAGACGATTACGCGACTCGATTCCCGAACTACGCGATAGAGACGAACGCTATCTCCAAAGCTTCCAAAATCATCGATAGACTTAAGGAACACCTCCAACTTGAAGTCTAATACATCTAAACATGTTAATAAACCATCTTATAGAGGTCTAGGACCCAAACCGAGGTCACGAACACAAAACGCAAGCAAACCCTCAATCGCGTCGCATTCCGACTATCGTCGAGTCACGACTTGTGACTTTAGCAAGTCAACAACTATATGAAGTCTCTTAATAATGTTTTGGTCTTAATATGGTCTCTCAAACACATCTAGACCCTCTCGCAAACCAAGCATGCAGTCAACAAAGGAAGAAGTGCAAGTATAGCACGCAAACCGAGATAACGAAGGAGCGGGGTGTTACACCCTTTTAAGCCCGATCATGTTTATAGACTTAATAATGCTCTTTATGGTTTAAAACAAGCTCCTAAAGCTTGGTATGGGAGGTTAACAGATTATTTTCTTAAAAATGGTATTAAAAGAGGAGAGGTTGATAAAACTTTGTTAATTCAAAAATTCAATAAAGAAATTCTTATTGCTCAAATATATGTAGATGATATAGTTTTTGGTTTCACATCTGATTCTATGTTAAAATAATTTATAAATGGAATGACTTCTACTTTTGAGATGAGTATGGTTGGTGAATTAAATTTCTTTTTAGGTATGCAAATTAAACAATCTAAAAATGGTATATTTCTCTCTAAAGTTAAGTATGCTAAGAATTATTCAAGAAATTTAAAATGGAGAATGCTACTTATAAAAAGACACATATATCATCCAAAGTTAAGCTTAGTAGAGATTATAAAGGTAAAGATGTTAATAATACCCTCTATAGAAGTATGATTGAAAGTTTACTTTATTTAACTGCTAGTCATCCAAATCTTATGCATCGTGTGTGTGTGTTTGTACTAGATATCAAGCAAACCCCAAAGAATCTCACCTTATGACCTTAAAAAAGAATTATTAGATATGTCAAAGGAACTTCAAAATTAGGAATTTGGTACTCCAAAGACACCAATACTAATTTAGTAGGATTTAGTGACTCTGATTGGGCTGGTGATGTGTATGATAGAAAAAGTATCCCTGATGGTTGTTTTTACCTTGGAAATAACTTAGTGTCTTGGTATAGTAAGAAACAAAATTGTGTTTCCCTTTCTACTGCTGAATCAAAATATGTGGCAGTTTGAAGCTATTGTACTTAGTTTTTTGGATGAATCAAATGATTGAGAATTATAGTTTGCATAGTGACTCATTAATTATATATTATGATAATACAAGTGTTATTGATATATCAAAGAATCCTGTGCAACATTCTCGAACTAAGCATGTTGACATTAGACATCATTTCATTCGAGATCTATTAGAAAAAAAAATATCATATGTATAGAATTCATAAGAACTGAAAATTAACTTGTAGATATATTTACCAAGTCATTAGATTATGAGAGATTTTCTACCCTACTGAGATCTCTTAGTGTTTGCATTTTATAATATTAGTTGTCAATGTGGTTACATTCATGACCACATTTGTATTCAATGTATATTTCTTAGGCTTTTTTATTTCTTTTATATTTTTTTAGGCATAATTGTACAGCATTGCACAACTGTTCTTCTCAATTTCTTATATAAATTTCATCTTCAAATAATCTCATTTTTCTACAACTTGAATTGATTTTTCTGAGAAAGGTTATGCTTGATCTTAATGTTTCATACAAAAAGTTTATAACTCAGTTGGTGTTGTTTATATCCTATAAAGGAAAGAACTACCTTTCAAATTTCATAGAAATTTTCAGGTCGGTTCACATTATATATATATATATATAATAGTATCTCATTGATTATAATAATGTGAATAAAAAATTGAGGCTCTTTTATATCAAAGTGTGAAAGCTACTTGCTGGATATATCCTAATTTGTTTTGAGTTCAATAGTATCTCACAATAACTCTTTGGAAACATATTTTCAAAATTCAAAATGTCTTGATGAATGTAGTGCTCAATGAGGTGACATTGATGAATTCATTGGAAGTAAAACAGTTCTCTCACTCTCTCTCATGTATTTTTTGTTATACACTTTCATATATTTTAGTCATCCAGTAGGACATGCATTTTTGGTAATTATGTGTACTCCTTGAGATGAAGTATCTATGTTTGCTCATGTATGAAATTCTATTTATTATATTTTCAATGGTTGATTTATTTTGGAAAGTTGGTTGAATTTCATAATTTAAATAGGTTATTTATTAAATCTTTGCATGCTTATCCGCGTGTAAGAAGTGTGGTATAATAAGTGTTTTCGTAACCTTTAAGAATTTGTTAATCCTTAGTCTATTTGGTTAGCAGTTTGTTTTTACCTTCCATATTTAACTATATACTCATTTCTTTCGATTTTTCAACTTCCTAATCCTTACAGTTTTATGATTCGTTTGTAACCTTATTTTCAATTTATCTCCTATATATATAGTCTAACTCTCATTAGTTGTTATATTCATGTCTCCTTATTTGCGAATTATTCCTCCATATATCGTTTTTTTTTTCTCATCTTGTCAACCAAGTCTGGCTGTACGTGCCCTTTGCATTCTGTGGTTTCTTCCCAAAATGATCATGTGATTTGTATTCCTCCCATTGATTGTGAACATGGATGTTGTTCTGTCCATGGGTCTGGACCCTCTAGGCTGGATGTATCTTCATCCAAGTCTTCATTCAAGACTTTATTCTTTTCCAAACCTATTACTAGAGATTGTGTCCTTCCTGCCCCGTTTTGTATCAATGCCCCGTTCCCTCGTGAGCGTATGACATATATTGATGTACAACTTGTCCATGTTTTGGATCAGTGTGATTTTGTTATTGAGTATTTTCATTTCCTTCGCAAGACGCGTGAGATCTACAATGAGTTGCTTCTTTCTGGCAAAACCAAAGGGGGAGATGGTGCGTTGCTGCCTAGTAATTTATGGGGAGTACCTAAGTGTTGTAACACTTGTGGGAGTGTGTGTCATAACTGTTTCAAGATCAAGGGCAAAGCCAAAGTTGAAGTTTCAAGTGATGATGAAGACAACAACCATGATGCTGCTAAAGACATTGTTGTTGTGGTTGAAGTTGCTCAAAATTAGGGAATGATCAACATTACTCAAAGTAATGATTCTGGGGGAGTTGATCATGTTCATATTGCTAATTCGTGTCCCAGTGTCACTCGTCTTCGTCACCCATTTATGGCATGTTCTAGACCTTAATTGGATTGTCTTATTTAGGGGTAGTTTTTTGCTTGTTTTAATTGATTATTATTTTGTTTTGTTTGCTTTTTCCAGAAAGGCAAAATGAGGGAGATTTTTGGATATTTAATTATTGAGTTATTGTGTTTTCTAAGTGTTTATTTTAATTAATTATTTGTTTTATCTTTCTTGGTATTTATTTTGATTAATTATTAGGGAAACACTATTTTCACTACAATTTTTATTTATTTACTACATCCTTAATTATTATATTAGCTAAATACATGTTTGCACAAATCTACCCTTTTTATGTTGGCTAATCAAGTTACTTTCTTAATTACCTTCTAACATTATGTTTTTTATTAAAAATCAATGGACAACATAATTATTCGATATATATTCTTAACATTTTAATTCTCAACAAACAAGGTACTTTTTTTGTAATAAATATGTTTAATCAATTTTTCTAATCACTCACATTTCATATTTCATTATCATAAAAATAATATGATTAATACATTTTCTACCAAAATTTTAGAATATATTGGATATTTTATTATCAAAAATTAATATTCTAATTTAGTTTTAAAAATATTATTTTAAAATAATAATTCAATTATTATGGTAGGTATTAAACTGAATATTGGCTTCAACTAACTCAAGAATTAAATTTTTAAATCAATTATAAAGGTATGCAAAAGATTTAAATATTACGATACTATTTCATATTATGATTTTAATCTTCTGCATTTGATAAGATTTAGTCATTATTTATTGCACTAACCTACTAATCTTTTATGATAATGTGTTTTCTTATTCTATAAGGTTTCTAGGTTAAGGATGCAAGTATAAAAAAAAGGAGACATGGTTGTGAAGCTGAGAGACGTTACTGAGCATATATTATACACAGAGTTATAAGAGAAAAAGAGATCAAAAAACTGTTGCTGCTCTATTTCTGAATGTGCTGTTGAATGAAGCTACATCGAAGCCTTCATTCATTATGTCACCAGCACTGTTTTTTTGTTTACACCTCCTACTGGTTTGTTAAAAGCTTTTGAGCGTATATCACTCTAGGTAGTCTGAGATGTTAGTAATATTCAAAGTCATATCTGCTATCCTAAGAGCTTTTCATAAATTCCATTTTGTTAGTCTTTCGAGTTGTCTCAAGCTTAAGAATATATTTTACTAGTGTAATAAATTTTTTTCCATAAGGCATGATCAATAAGTATTTTTGCTTTCGTGTGTTCAATTTCGTTCTTCACTATTTTGTTTTTCTATTTTCCGCTGCATAGAAATCTCAATGAACTCTCCATTGTAAGCTTCATTGACCACTTCATTTTCAAAACAGTTTAGTTTATTTTCGGTATTTTATTTATTCTGTTTTTATCCTTGCAATTCTTCATCCGTCAGTTTTTTTTAATACTTTGTACCAAGAACTTGAAGTTCGGAGACTGAGTAATGAGTTTGCAGTTTCCATAGAAGATTTTCTGAGGACTACTTAAAAGTGATAAATAGACATAAGAAGTCAATCTTTAAGTACTTCAAATACGTATGATATCAATTGTGAGTTGGTTAGGCAGACTTGAACTTGACCAATGTGACATAGTTAAAGTTCTTACTAGGCAATTTGCCCACAATTGTAAAGGAGATAAGTAGACCTCTTAGGTCATTGTAGACTTCTCTAAGTAGCATATATTTAAGGATAGTTTGTTGTTGGGTTAACAACAAATTTGTGCTAAGTTGTTCATGTCTTATACAACAGATATAGAATGAAGGGAAAATATAAGAACATTACAACATGAGCACTGTAATTCATTCTATTAGAATGAATACGAAAAAGAAGATCAAATAGACATGAATGGAAGTTGTTGTAATTGTATTTCATAATTCAAATAGATAGTATAATACAATACAGTGAATCTTGAATATAAGAGCAATACAACATAAATGACTTAATTATACTAAGATTTACAAGTAGATATAACACACTGATTCTTTTACAAATAAAAATAAGTTCAAGAACATATCTTTCGATATAAGTTCATGGAGTGGAGTTGTTAGAGCTACACACAAAGGACTTGATTAGAAAAGATAATCCTTTTGGCATCTCCAAATGCTTAAGGAGAAAGATGTTTCTTTTGGGTTTAGAAGATATGTGTTAGGTCTTAAGACAAAAATCGAAATGAGACCATCATGTTTTGACCACAAATCCTATGATGGACTTGAGGACTCATTTGCAGGTCATCTTCTTCGTCAATGATTTCCTTGGCCACTTCTTCAATCGAGGTAGCTATTTCTGTAACACCCCAGATTCTTGTATGATCATTGTGTGCTTGCCTTCATGCATTCTTAATGTTCATGAGCATGTTTACTTAGTTTATATATGTGTTAGAATCATTTATAAGCCATTCATAATGCTCTTAATATGCTTAGAATCTTATTTGCATGTTTGTTGAATCGTTGGTTGAATCGCTCGTTTAGTTCTCCTTCTTTCCCTCTTTCGTTTGCTTTGTTCGAGTGTTGTTCGAGGGTGTTTGGGGTGAGTTCTAGACTCACTTTGAATGAGGTTTAAGCCTCATTGATTTTGGCCAAGTGTTTGGGGGTCTTTTAGGTTGCTTTTTAAGCCATTTCAGGTCTGTCGGGCTTGCAGTCGCAAGGGGAGATGGCCTTGCCTTCGCAAGGTGACCAGAAACTTGACGTCGGGAATCCAGATAGCATGCGGTCGCATGCTATGGGAGCCATGCGACCGCATGGTCCCCCGAGGCAGAATTGCTCTGTTTTGATTGTTTGATGAATTTGTGTGTTCAACCCCTATCAAAACCCTTCATAAACCTAACCTAAACCTCCCTAACCCTCCTTACTACTAACCTAACCTTATTACATTAATATTAAGTGGGATTAAGCTAGATCTTTAGTGATTTTTTTAGAGCCCAAATCAGATTTTAAGTGACCACATTATAGTGACACTTGTCCCACTAGCCTTTTGACTTCTCCAACACCACAAATCAGCCATTTAGGCCTTTATTTCACCTCCTCTCCCTCCAAAAACGGGATTGCTCTCTCCCAAGGTTCCTCCATGAGTTCTTGAAGGTTCCCCCTTGGTCTTCCATGATTTCTCCCTCCATTGCTCAAACAAACTCCATAGAAGTGAAGAGCTTGAAGAGTAGAGCATTTATAACCGAATAGTTTTTCCATTTGGCTTCTTGTGTGTAGTTTACAAGTAAGTTACTCTTATTTTATTTGATTTTGGTACTCATTGATCCTAAGGAAAACAAAACCTATGATTTTTTAGGCCAATGAGTACACATACTTGCTTTGTATGCCTTCATCTTGTGATTTTAACATGTGAACTTATTAGGAGCATGTGTAGGATGATTTTATGATTATTGAAGCATGTTATTATTCTTCATCTTATGTAACTAGGATTGTGAGCATGTTAGAAGTTATGCCTACATGTTTATTAGAAATGGTGTTAAGTGAAGGTACCCTATATGTGGCTTACTTGGTCAAATGGTGAATTGTTTTGTATTATGGCTTATGATTGAACTCTATATTGAAGAAGGATCACATTGTAGTATTTTTGTACACACATAACCTAGTTGGACTTAGTAATGTACTTGGGTTGGTTTGGGAAGCACATAGCTTCAAATCCTCAAAATTGGTAATGTGTAGTAAAGACTCAACGGAGTGGACTCTAGGGAAGTTTGGAACACGTTGAACACTAATTTTAATCCCTACGAGTTTTGGACACTGTTTAGACGGGTTTACTCAATTATAAGTTGAGTTTAATTATGTGCAATTGAGTTCGTTGTGATTATTTGGTTATGAGAAATTAATTGACTTGACATGATTTATGGTAGAGATTAATACCCTACTTGGTCAGTCGAGTTCGCTCTTGTCGAATTCGATCCTTATTTGGTCTTGACGAGTAAATATCTACTCGTGCATTGCATTGAGTCCAGCTGGCACTATTTAGTTTGATTTTTATGTCAAGGTAGGAAGATGCATCGCCTTCACGAATCGTGAGATTCGTGCTCGCTATGGATCGTCGTACCTGGGACCTCACACACACCTCTACTGTAGGCCGCAGTGGGTAAGTAGCCCCTTTGCTGTATCAATACATGCGTCACAGGCTGCTATTAGCCGGTGGAGTTCGATATATCGATGCGAAGTCACGAGCATCGTAGTCACGATATTGGGTTAACAAACTTTATTGCAGGAGCTACGCGGCCGGGCCTATATCATATCCTACTTGTATGATTTATTTCCCGCACTTACGTGAATAATGTGCTAAGTGCTATATGATGAGCATATACTATAATTGTGACAAATGTTATGCAATGACATGAACATGCATTTTTAGTAACTTACTAAGTCTTTATGACTTACCCTATTTGTTTGTTTTGTTTTCCTTAGATCCGAGCCAATGAGAAGGTTCTCGTTAGATTCGCCGTGTGCTTGGAGGTTGTTCTTTTAAGACTTGTATAGCTAGTCTTTTATTTTGGCAAGGACGATGGGAAGCAAGTCACTTAGACTTGACTTGGGTTTTTGTTTTGTTGTATAACTCTTGAATATTCTAGACTTATAATCTTTCGTACACCGACTTCTACGTCGAGCTTGTTTATATATTATGGTTCACTACAGCTTATTCCGCTAATTACTCTTTTAAAGTATTATTGTTGCTGTTGTCTCCGGCATGTTGTAGCCATTGAGGTTATTATATGCATGTGTTATAATTGTAGGAGTAGTTGTTGGGTTCCGGCTGTAACGTTGCCGAAGACTTGTTTATTTTATGTTCTTTTCCGGCCAAGTGTAGCCAAGTTGTTATTCGTATCCGATGTTGCGCCATGTGAAATTTAATATTCCTACTTGCGCATGCCTGAATTGTGTCTATTTGGATGGTCCGGCTTGGGATTTCGCATTGGGATCCAGGTCGGGTCGTCACAATTTCTACCTTAGTCTTTTTTTACGAAGATGACTCATACACTGGGCTCTGTCTAAAACCATCTTCCAGATGCTCGTTGGACATTTGAAGAGACCACAGTGTACATGCAGTATAAAGTTGGTCTGTAACGACCCAACCCGGACTCCAATGCGAAGTCCCAAGGTCGTGTCGTCAAGACAGGCTAGAAGACGGACAAGCACCTGCTAAGCATAATGGTGCTGGTCAAAAATTGAGCCAACAAGCTCAAAACAGGAAGGTAAAGCCATAACAGCAATACGGAACAACCAAAAACTAAAACTGCGGAAGCAAATCATAAGTGGAACCCAAGCCTTTAATCCTAAACAAAGGAACGCAAGGCTGAGAGATAACTATCTCTCGAAAAATCTACGACACGCGTGACACAACATTGCGCACGGGCAACAAACCATCGGCAAACCTAAGCCGGCGAATCAACAAATTACCATCCTGATAAACAACCACTCAACGGCTATAACATGCCGGAGGGACTAATCAACTAAACGAATAAGATATTTAAATACTAACAACTAAACCCAAGTCTCTCGACTAATGTCGTCGGAGATGACAATACCAACAATACTAGAATGAGTGAGCTAAAGCATGCTCGAAATAACAAAGGGAACAACTCTTAAGAGATACAACAGCTCGACCAAACAAGTCGGCTCCCAAAATAATACAATAATGAAATACTAACATAATCTACCCAAGTAAAGTCTATATAACTTTACATTCGTGTCTCACAAATACATAATAACAATAATAATAATAACTCCAAGCTTAAAACCCGGAAGACCACCTGCTAGAAATCACTATCCGAAGCCGCCAAGCGCACTAACGGGATCACTGCACACACTAAGGAAAACAAACACACGGAGTGAGTCATAATCACCCAGTAAGTTACTAAATACAACTGTATGGCATATCAAGACATGGCATGGCATAATGTGTGACAGCCCGACCCGGACCCCAATGCGAGATCCCGAATCGTGCCGTCCAAATAATCAAGATAAACACAAGCATGCGCGAGTAGGATTATAAAATTCATGTGGCGCAACATTGCATACAAATAACAACTCGGCTACACTTGGCCGGAAAAACAACTTAAATTAAACAAGTCATCGGCGACGTTACAGCCGGAACCCAACAACTACTCCTACAATTAACACATGCTTATAAAACCTCAACGGCCACAACATGCCGGAGACAACAACAATAATAATACTTTAAACAAGCTTTAGCGGAAGAAACTGTGATGAACCATACACATATGAACAAGCTCGACATATAAGTCGGCATACCAAAAGATTACAAGTATCAAATATTTAAGTTACTACGACAACAAATTCCCAAGCCAAGTCTACATGACTTGCTTCCCAACGTCCTTTCCAAAATAGAAGATTAACCAGTTAAAGTCCAAAAGAGCAACCTTGCGAATACAACAACCAAAAGAATACGTGAATCTAGCGTGGGACGTCTCCTTGGCTCGTATCTAAGGAAAACAAAGCAAACAAATAGGGTAAGTCGAAAGACTTAGTAAGTTACTAAAATATGCATGTTCATGTTATAGCATGACATTTATCACAATTATGGCATATTATCATCATTTAACACTTAGCACCTTATTCACATAAGTGCGTAAAGTAAATCATACAAGTAGGATATGATAGTTACGGCCGCTTCGTAGCTCCTGCAAAACATTCTGTTACTAGTTCGTGCCATCGATGTTATGTGAATTCATCGACTATCGTCGAGTGCTACTCGATCTCAATAGCAAGCCAATGCGGCACTTAACTGATACGGCAAAGGGGCTACTTCCCCACTGCGGCCCACAGTGGAGGTGTGTGTAGAGTCCCGGGTGCGGCGATCCATAGCGAGCACGAATCCCATAATTCGTGAAGGCGATGCATCGCCCCACCCTCGACTTGATAAACAAACCATTTAATGCCACTGGACTCAATGCAATGCACAAGTAGATATTTACTTGACTTAAACTATTAAGGACCGAATTCGACAAGAGCGAATTCGACCAACCAAGTAGGGTTAATCTCTACCAGAACATATCAAGGCAATAGATTGCACAAATACCAACCTTTCATAACAACTTGTTAAAATCAATTAAATCAAACTCATACTTGAGTAAACCAAATCAAACGGTGTTCAAACTTCGTAGGGATTGAAATTAGAGCTTAACATGTTCAATTCTTCCCTAGAGTCGACTCCGTTGAGTCTTTCCTCTAAATTCCCAATTTCGGGGAAATTGAAGCTATATGCTTCATAACCCAACTTAGGTCACTTCTAAGTTCAACAAGGATATATATTCACCCAAAACAATTTAATGTAATTCATGATCTTATATAGTCCAATGTGAAGGATACAACACTTAACCATTTTTATATATATCACAAAGGCATAATTTAGGGCATTCCCAAATAATGACAATACTTCCATCAACAAACATAACACATATTTCTAACATGTTCAAGACCTCAATTAACATAATAAAAGAGTAATTTAAACTCCCAAAGGCAAGAAATTCACCTAGACATGCTCCTAGCAAAATCATATATTTTAATTTCAAATGGAAAGCATAGGAAGCAATTATGTGTCCTCATTGACCTCACACATCATAAACTTTGTTTCCTTAGGGTCAATGAGAACTAAAATGAAGAAGAGTAACTTACCTAGCTTGGATAAAAACTCAAGAGAATCCAAATCTAAACGGTGAAGTCGCTCCTTTCGCCTCACCCGCCGAGAATCAGTTTGGCGGCGATCGAATCCAGTGGGAATCCTTGTGGATCGGAGGAAGAAGAAGAAGAACTAGGGCTCAAAACTCAAGCCCCCAACTCTCTCTCTCTCTAACTTGTAAGAATAGGATGAACAAATGAAAGATTTACTGAAAATTGGTCAAGGCTTGGTATTTATACCTCCAACAAGAGAAGGGTACAAGAGGAATTTCTCAAGTGCAATTAGTGAAAATTAGGAAGTGATCAAACACTAAACCAACCTAAATTAACTTCTAATTAGTGTTAGGACTTGATTAGGACTAAGTGTGGGTATTTAGGAAGGGTTTAGAGGGGGTTTAATGGGGGTAGGATAGGCATTTCACGACCTAACTCAAAACAGGGAAGAAAAATCCCGTAACAGATGCCGGCAGTGAGGCGGCGCTCACCCAAGGCCATGCGGCCGCCTCAACCACTGAGGCTTCTCCCAAGTTCAGTCCACTTTGCAATTGCTCCCAGATTTGAGGCGGGCGCCCACCATGCGTCGCCCGGCTCTAGAACCTCTAAAACTTGATCTAAACTTGATCTAAATGGTCCCAAACTTTGGGCAACCATTCTAAGGTCTAACCCTACTCAAAACAAGTCGGAAACACACCGAACAACAACCGAACAAGGTAGAACAAGGCGCGAACCACGCGATTTAATGAACAACGAATGTTTCTTATCAAACTACAATCAAACGCCATTCAAACTAGGATAACTTGGACATGAAAGAGACTTGTTTCAACATGATTAAGACCTGAATATAAAGCCAAGAACTCAACGAACACTTCGTACGTCGAAATAGAAGCAAATACGAGCAACGAGAGGAATCGCTAAGGCCAAATTCAACGCGATTAAACCGGCGATTCAATAAACAAGTTTATATGATTCTAAGCATGTTATGGACTTCTAGAATGATCTATGAGTGATTCTAAGACGTTTATATAATAAGTAAACAAGCTCACAATCAACCAAGAAAGTATAAAAACAAGCATAGAATGCACATGCAAGATTATGGGGCGTTACACTCTCCCTCCTTTAGAAATTTAGTCCCTAAATTTACCAAGTTCGTCAAATAAATGTGATGCTTCTCAAGATCTCCTTCCGCCTCGCCTTGAAGTCGCTTCAATGTTGTGGTTCCTCCAAAGAACTTTAACTCAAGGGAATCTCTTGGTTCGTAGAACTTGCTCTTGGTATCCAAAATGGGCTTCACTGCATTTCAACGCATGACATATCCCGGCTCAAACGTGATCTCTTCATACTCGAGTACATGGGTATCATCTTTCAAATACTTTCGCAACATGGAAACATGGAATACATTATGAGTCTCCGAAAGGGACGGTGGCAATGCAATGCGATACGCTAAAGACCCAACTCTCTCAAGAATCTCGAATGGGCCAATGTACCTCGTGTAAGCTTCCCTTTCTTGCCAAATCTCTTCGTACCTCCCCGGTGTTACCTTCAAGAACACGTAGTCACCCACTTGGAAACTCAAGATCTCGCCTCGATTGTCCGTAACTTCTTTGTCGACTTTTGAGCGTGCGAAATCGATCTCTAATCAACTTCACGCCTCAACCGATCTGCACTAACCGGAACCCCAAAGTTTCGCTCTCCAACTTCATCCCAACAAATTGGCGATCTACACTTACGCCCATACAAAGCTTCATACGGCGCCATCTTGATACTCGACTGTAAATGTTATTATACGCAAACTCGCTAAAGGTAAGTGAGAATCCCAGCCTTCCTGGAAATCCACTGCACAAGCTCAAGCATGTCCTCCAAAATCAATCAATCGCTGGACCGACCATCCGCTTATGGATGAAAAGTCAGATCAAGTCTAATTTGGTCCCCAAAGCCTCGCAACGCTTGCCAAAATCGGATGTGAACCCCGGATCTCTACCTACAATACTCACCGGTACGCCATGAAGTCTCACGATCTCGAATGTACAAAGTCGCTAACCGAGTCAAAATAAGTGATCGCGATCGAATAAAATGTGCAACTTAGTCAATTGCCGACTATAACCCAAACCGCATTAAATCCTTTCCGCGCTGCAACCTCACAAAATCCATAGTAATGAACTCCCATTTCCACTGAATCTTCAAGTGGTTGTAGAAGTCCTGGTGCTCGATGCTCAAATTTTAACCTGCCGACAAGTCAAACACTTGACACATACTCCGATTTCTCTTCATGCCTTTCCACCAAAATTGTCTTTTCAAGTCTAAGTACATCTTCGTGCTCCCCGGTGAATGGTATACCTCGATTTATGAGCCTCATCAAGAACCAACCTTTTCAAGTCATCATTAGAAGGAACACAAACCCGACCTCGAAATGTCAAAGCACCCTCACTATTAATCACAAAATCA
>JABEVN020001810.1:0-23550 GCA_013146195.2 Codonopsis lanceolata | reverse complement strand
TCGATCCCTATTTTTTTTCCCCGAGAGATTTTGAGAACTGATCGACTTCTTTCTTTTCTTTTTCTCTTTTATTTTTTATTTTTGGCGCTTTTTTTGTTGACTCTCGAGCAATTTGGGAGAGTGTTTGAAGAGATATCTCGCTCTCTTGATGGTTGTCACTCTTGGTGGATGTGTATATAAGGGTGAAAAATTTTTGGGAAGTTGATCTCGGGGAGTAGTTAGGCTTTGGTATGTGGTTGATTTGTTCGATATTTGGAAGAGGTTTGGTGTATGGTTGGAAGCCCTTAGTGTACCGTTTAATAGTTCGGCCGCAATGTGTTGAAGATGACCTTTTTTCCAAGACAGAAGGTTGCTTCATCGATTTTTTTTAATGGTTTGTGGGTCCATATTGCGAAATGACTCATTATCAACCCGTGTAGTTTTATCATGTTTTTACATGAGTTGATTCGTCATCATCATCCTCTCTTTTTTTTTACAAATACTTTGGTGATATGTGCTCGAGATCAAGAAGAAAACTTGACAAACTAATATAGGAGAAGCAAGAATTTACCGCACTTGAATATAGATGGATACCTTGGAAATCGATCGAGGGACATGCTTTGACTTTTGAAAGAACGAGACCAAATGGACTAGTGAGCATACTCGCAAGTAATGGGCCGTAGGCATCAATATGGGCAAAAGAGACACCCCGGGTTTGAAAACCCCTAGTCTTGAATTGTTTATGATCCCTGGGTCGGCCTTTTCTCGGATTTCACTCGGTGCTCAGTTTTTTACGCTTTCTTGGCTTTCCCAGCTTTCTTTTCTTCTCTGGCTCCCCATCGGTCCTGCTCCTTTTTTTTTTTTTTTTGCTTTCTTTTTTTTTCTTGTTTTTGAGTGGCAGACCTTAACATCTCGAAGTAGGACTTACGGATTTTTTTTTTAAATCAAGAATGAGCGATGCACTTATCAACTTAGTGATGCAGGAGGGTTAAGAGGGAATAGGAGGCCCAGGAGATTAAGAATAGTGGTGAGAGGTTTTGTCTTGTCTTTTCATGTTTTGGGAAACAAAAAGAGTCACATAAAAAATACCTCTTTGTTTTTGAATGATCCTTTTTTTTGAAAAGTAAATCAAAGCATTTGACCAGAACCTTGCCCTCGTTCCTCATTCGAGGCTCGAGGTCATCGTAGTTCAATTCACGAGAGAAATTTTCATTTGCTAATCAATATTTTTTTTTGAATTTTTGAATTTGAAAGAATAGAGATTTTTTTAGAACGAATTTTTTTTTTAAATGATCACCTTTTTTTTTTTTTGCAAAAAAGCGCTTATATTTTTTTAAATGAAAAGAAAACTAAGTATCACACATGATTTTTTTTTTGTGATTTTTGAAATAGGATGTGGCGATTACGTACCTACGGACAATCCTCTCGGGAGAGTAAATGATAATAGTCAATTTTTTTTCCAACAAATTGTTAGTGGTACCAAAAAACAACAAGGATCCCAAAATTTATGAAAATTATTGGGTTGAAAAGAGTTGTTTCTGGAGATTTTATTTGACAAAAGGACATTCAAAGGTACAAAGAGTCTTTGGAGGTGTATATACAAGGGTATCCTAGGGTATTTTCCACTTTTAGTAGAGACAATCATGGGTGCGGCTTTTCAATGATTTGGCCATTAATAAGACCTTGGATGACACTTCTGAGCTTATAACACTTATCAGTGGGATGGCCACTGCTACGATGATACTTGCAATACTGAGAGTGGTCCCACGTGTCCGATAGCTTTGGCGGAGGTCGATAATTTTCCATTGGTTTCAAAACTCCTTGTGCCATTAAGCCTTGGAAAATCGAGTGACATTGGGGCATTCACCATCGTAATGCCTTCTTTTTTTTGTGGTAGGGTCCTATGAGGTTCTTGCTGGCATTATGCTTCCTTCAACGAGAATTGGACAGATTCATTCGTCTTGTATGACCATGACACATTTTCACTTGTATTTGTGTGGAATTCTTTCAACCACGTTGACTTCTTCCAAAGATTCTTCATCCGATTCGAGTTGCGAGTGAAATGGGGGTGTATGTGCATCAATCTCTAGGGATCCGTGCGTATTTCTTCATCAATACGGACTCCAATCTCCACTATTTCTTTAAAATTGTTATAAGGGAGACCGCATGCTCTAGGTAAATGGGTTGGAGGTTTTTATGAACATTCTCCATGATTCACGGATCAGTCCGTCCAAAGTCAGGCGACTTTATCCTTCCATCTGGCCGCAAATGCGAATGTTTCATTTTCTTTTTGGGTACATGCCTCAAGTTCCCTTTTATTTTCAGTGATGGTATTATCTTTGTACCTTTCTAGGAACCCTTCAGCTATTTGGTCCCAAGTGCCCATGGTACTATCATCTGCTAGCATTAACCATTGTTTAGCAGCCCCTATTAAGATGAGGTGAAAATTGGAGGCCATGGCTTCGAAACTAGCCCCTCTTGATTGCATGCCGCAGAGTCGATTTTAGGTGGGGAGATAGGGCTTATCGGTCCGAGTCGCCGAATTTTCTATGTCGGGCATTTTGAAATTTGGGGTAGTATGCATGAAAGGTTTTAATGTCAGTGTCCGTGTAGAAAATTCCCCTTTGTTGAGAAGTTTGAGCATCATGGTTTTCATGTTTTCCATGTCGGCTTCCATTTTGGTGGCTGGGGGAGTTGGTATTTGGTATATGCTGGTAGGACTCGGAAAGGCTGGGTTAGTTTCTGGCTGTGGTATTTGGTAAGGATTTTGAGGAGGCGTTTGGTAAGGGTTCTGGTAAGGATTTTGGTTTTGGGTAGGATGAGGATTTTGGGTTGAATAGGAATTTTGGGCTGGATATAGATTTTGGGTTGGATATGGATTTTGGATTGAATGTGGATTTTGGGTTGGATAGGAATTTTGGGCTGAATATGGATTCTGGGCTGGATAGGGATTTTGGGTTGGATAGGAATTTTGGGTTGGATATGGATTTTGGATTGAATGTGGATTTTGAGCTGGATATGGATTTTGGATTGAATATGGATTTTGGATTGAATGTGGATTTTGAGCTGGATATGGATTTTGGATTGAATATGGAAGAGAGGATGGGTAAGGGTTGATATTTGGGTAGTAGGGATTTGGTGGAGGATTTGGATTTGGAGTAGTGGCAGTATTTGGCGGGTTAGTGTTTCGCTGAGAAATTAGGTTTGGAGGTACATGGAGGGTTGATGCTTCCTGTGGGACTGCAGGGGAAGAGATTACCTCACCATTGGATTTCAAGCTTTGCACCAGATTAGCCATTTGGCTCATTATAGGATCAGTCGTTGAACCCAAATTTTGGTCTAGCCACTGCTGCATTGCTGGAGTCGGAGCGTCTCCTGAAGCCCCTGTATCTGTACCCATGGCGGATTGTTCACTCTTTTCATCTTGCGGATGTACCCTCCGTTTACGCCTTTCCAAATTCGGGCCGGGTTTCGAGGAAAATGGGTTTGGAGGTATCGGAAAATTTGGTGAAGGTTTTCGGGCTTGGAGTGCAGTGCCTTTATTAGTATATTTTATTATTTATTATTTTCCTACAAAATGATCGGATAAGCACTTGCTTAATTTTGCATCTCGGGACTTTCTCACAGCAGTGAATTCTTTCTCCAGAGTATAGGACCAACGTATTCCACCTGCCTTTCGACTCCCCGAGATCGGATTGATCCTAGGTGAAGGGCTTATTCTCTTTTCGGGATCTACCATTCGAAATTATCTAGGTCGAGCATTTGAAAATAATAAATCAGCCCCAGTGTATATTTTTTTTGAACTTGCCCTTTTTTTTTTTGACTTGTGCAGATTTTTTTTTGACTTGCGCAGAATTTTTTTTTTGACTTGCGCACACATTTTTTGAATGAGGCTGACTCACGATTTAAAATGCAAAAAACCGGTCGGTCTTTGAAGTGTCTTGAAAAACTATATGCAGTCTAACGTTGGCTCATGCAGGGGGTAGGTTGGTCGTGGTGTAGGGTAGCAGTTCGGAATATATTTATATGCATGTGCACGTGTGTGCGGTATCTAAAAAGCAAAAAAAGTTTTTTTTTCTTTTTTTTTTCAGATATAAAAATAGAAAAGAAAACAGATATAGCCTGTCTTGCTGTTATTTATGGATTTTCTCAGCTTTTTAGTTTAAGTGCGAGCAAGCAAGCATACCATCAAGAAATAGAAAGAAAAGCGGGGAATCTATCTATTTCTATTAATTATAAATGAGTCATAATCCCCAAAATAAAATGACAGAATGAATGCATGTATGTATATATATTTTGCAGAATGAGAATAAAGCAGAATAAAAATAATATAAGGCCGAAAATGAAAAGATTTTAAAAACAAAGCCCCAGCCCGTTTCTTGTGCTGCTCGGATAATATTACACATAAAATATTACATATATATATAATAATATATATATATATATATATATATTTTTTTTTTTTTGACTTTTTTGACTTTTTTTAAAAAAAATACGAATATTTTCAAGTATATCCGTAACAGTATTTGAAATGAAACTGCTGCAAGATGGAGGATCATATCCACAAATACGACACGGATGTTAAAGGAGCATAATATTCAAGCTGTTTAAATTAATATAACAAGCATACATTAGCCGAGAAACAAAAGAAAAAAAGTTTTGGTTCTTCGAGTCTAGCCCTCCATTTTTATTCATTAAAATAAAAACGATCTCCCAGCAGTCGCCACTTGTGGGTTCAGGAATGGTGCTCCCGCGCCCGCCTTGGATAGGGGTGCTGGCGTCGTCGGATGCGGTGACATCCACTACTCCGTTCCACCCTCCCTTGTTTAGGGAGGACGAAATCAAAAGTGCGGGAGGTGTGCTGTCGGAATAGCGCGTTGGAATGCGCCTCGGTTGCCTTTAGTGGATTTTGGTCCAATGCAATATGGGAGCTTTGGGTTTCCCGCATCAAGTTATCCCTTTTTTAGGGGATACCAGGATATGGGAAGGCATCACCCTTCTATTCCCATTTTCCCTTTTTGGGAAAAGCGTGAAAGTGCAAGGAAGGAATGTTGCGGCGCCCCACTATGGATTTTATGAAAATATCCTTATGGCTTATCTCGGATCTTTATGGGTGCTTTGGGTTTTCTACGTCAAGTTATCCCTTGTTTAGGGGATACCAGGACATAGGAATACATCACCTTTCCATTCTCATTCTCCCTTTTTAGGGAAGAAGCATTGAAAGTGCAAAGAAAGATGTTGCGAGGCCTTGGATCCAAAATGTCTTTAGAGTCGCCATCTTTATTTTAAGGAATAAATAAAGCAAAACCAAAAAAGAAAACCGAGATAATGAAAACGTGTTCGGAGGCTAAGTTACGAGTTGGGAAGGTGCTAGGCACCCAACTCGCCCTTTCGGATCTCAAACGGTTTTGGCTAAAGTATGCTTTTTGTTATATTTATTTAACAGATAAATAAAGCATTAACTGCCTACAAATACATCCATTACATCTATATTATTCTGGACTTGCAATCTCTCTTTTACAAACAATCACAAATATACTTAAAAATATTTGGCCATAATAACGGCTACATTTAGTATTATTTCCTAACTAAATCCGGGCAGCATAACTGCTTATATATTTACATTGGACCGGATTGGAAATAATACTTTTACAAGTAAAGACTTTAATGAAGACATAAAGCAAATAATTACAAATACATCTGAAAACATTTGGTCATAATAACGGCTATATTTAGTGCTATTTCCTAACTAAATCCCAAAGACAACCGCTTTATATATCTACATTGGGCGGATTGGAAATAATACTTTTACAAAATGAAAGACTTTAAGAATAAAACTTACAGACAGCCTAGGGTGTGCTCGCTCTGTCCCTCGGAGAGAGAGAGTCTTTTTTTTTTGTGTTGTTGTTGTTGTTGTGTGTTGTGTGAATTTGGGCAGCGTGACTGCTCTTGAAAGTTACTTTTGGCCTCGGGGTTTGGGCGAGTAATGCTTGTTTGTGTTTGGTTGTTTGTTGGCTTGAGGTAGGGAAATCGAGGCGGAATAACGGCTTATTTCTGATTTGGCCTTTTAAATCGGGCGAGCAACCGCTCTTTCCACGATTTTTGGACCAGGAAAAAGGGGTGGATACCTAGTTGGGGGGCTAAGGTTCACTTCTATCGGTTGGTTTTGTGTTTGGCGGAGGTTTGGCAGGGTTTCGAGGCTTTTTTGAGGTGATCACTCACTATCTCACACCACTCCCTATTTCTCCAGCGTAACGAGAACGCGGAGAAGCTTTACGCAAATTTTCGTTACGAAATGAGGAGCCGAGCCTCTGTATTTATAGGAGAAAACTTGAGGGACAGAAGGAATTAAATTTCCTTTCGTGCATCGTTTGAGTGTACATGTCTTTGAGTGAGTTGCATTTTGCGGCAACTGTTTGATGAACAGTGGGCAGAGAAATGGAATTTGGGCGCCAAGCCCAAATTCATGGGTTGCCATGCCCACTATTCAAACTTTGGCATTTTTGAGCACTTTAGTCCCTGCAGTTCGTCCTTTTCCGCATCCTACTTTGTCCTTTTGCACTTTTGACCTTGTAACTTGACATTTGTTAATGTTTTAACAGGCCTTGATATTTTATGTCATGTCACATACCAGGGGTACGAAATTGGGGTGTCTACAGGCACCCTCATGTTCTACCATCACAGTATCTAGGTTATCAAGAACCTCTGGCTCATTTAGCAAATACGTGATTTTTCTTTGCCAAACACTATAGTTGGTGCCATCCAATTTCTCACCCTTTTTAAGGTTAGCGATTACATTCTTAGAAGTCATTTCACTACAATTTATTGCAAAAAATAAGACATAAGCATATATATATTTTGATTCACTTTTGTTCTAAAAAATCAATTACTAAATATAATCACATCATACACGTAAGGAAGGAAAATCCGTAAAGCTCGTAATCACAACCAAAATATGCACAACGTGAAAATATTCATAAATTAATAATTTAAACAAAAGAAATAAGATAGAACAAATCTATCAAACACATATCATGTACATAAATATTTTCACTACTGAAAATAAAATTTGTGAGTCTCGTATAGTCTCAATCGCAATTTTAGAGCTCAAAACGATAATTAATTATGCTAAAAATGACTTAAAAATAGTTTAAAATTCACAAAGAATTTTAAAAAAATTCAGAAACAGTCCCAAATAGCCCTAAGCAGTCACAGAATGACAAAACAACCCCTGGATATGATTTTTAAGTTTTTTTATAAATCAAAAAATAAGTTTTTATGCACTGAAAAAGCCAAAATAAATACTTCTAGGCTGAATTGATCAAAACGGAGGCCACCATTGGACTCAAAAGGCCAAAAAACGTCCAGACGCATTGGCTGTTTCAGAAACAGAGTTCAGGAAGCCTATTTTTCAACCCGGAAAATCGATTCGCGAACGCGATCCATGAGCCAACTTCGCGAGGCCGTAAAACGCTCATTTTAAGTCCAAATTAAGCGTATAATATGTTGTTGGAAAGCTCTCACGGTGTACTACAAATACATACCATAAAACCATGGTTTTATAAAAAATAAATAGGTCAAAACAGCATGCAAAGTTTCGGAAAAATCAATTTTCAACAAAACTTGGTATGTTGTTCGCCTCGTCATAGCGAACTCAGACATATAAATTTTTCTCGAAAATAAAATTGTTTTACACATAAAATAATGAAACCAGTTTGGTTCATTATCGGGTAAAACTTTTAAGCAAACCCAAAAATAAAAGCATGCGATTCATGACATAATGAAACGAGCAATCAAGTATATAGGCTCTGATACCAATGAAGGATATATCTACATATATCACACAAGTTCGTTATCTACAAGTAATCATGAATTACCTCGTGCGAACTTGAACTTTAAGCGAAGCGGAAGACTTTCTGCTTGAGCTATGATCTTCGTATGGCACGATCAAAGATCCTGCAAGTCTCTCTCGTCGAATTGATATCACGTAGCACGGATATTAACTCTGTTTCACACCGCAAATCCAAGCCTCTTGATGGTTAGGCTAGAGGGAGTATTTGGTAAGATAGTATTAGGAGAGAGGAAGGGGGTGGCCACTTAGAAGACATGTTCTTCTCTTGTTAGGGTTTTATCCCTTTAGTTGCCCTATTTATATTATTACCAAGAAACCCTATTTCTTGTAGGTTAAGTTAAGTCAATCCTGAATCCCTTCGGATTAGGAAACTAATTAACCTTTAGTAATATAAATATATTCCATGTGAGCGGAAATAAATAATCGGGCCACGAGCCCAATTACTAAATATATTCTGCATTTAATGTTAGTAATTGGGTGATGTTGGGTGATTCTTGTTTGTCTTAAGTGATTTTAAAGTCTATGTTTATGTTCAAGTGTTAAGCGTTGAATACTGAATCTAATTTCTAAATGGATATTAAGAAGTAAAGTAACTTTACTGGTTTTATGTAAGAATAACCTGACTATATGTACTTACATATATTTTTTTCATTTTCATTGAGTACTTTTCAACTTCCACTATAAAACAACTGAATTTAAGCTAAAAAAAGCTCGCAGATCCCGCCGATCCTAGTGACGAGTAGAAAATTCCTTAGTCTAATGCATCCAAACAGGTTGTTGAGCTGGTAACATACTACCTTCTTCCTCAATTTCTCTTCATTTATGGTTATGCTATTGTTGTTTTCTCATTGTATCATGATTTGCATTTGTTCATTCATTACATTAGGTTCTATGCTTAGTGGCTAATTAGGTTGCATACTAGTTAGCGTGACAACTGTGTATAGAACTTTACCTTAGAATAGTTTTTAGACTTCACAGGTTCAGCGGAAGACTTCGGCTGAAGGCTTCACCGGAAGACTTCAAGCAGCCTTCAGTGGCAGACCTTGTCTGCATCAGGAAAGCATGACGTGTCCAGCCTTTCATTTGATCAAGCTTTAATGGATTATTTAATTCATCCCAAATTAGTTTGAATTTGAATTAAATCATCTCTAGATCAGCACTTGACTTCTCAGACGCGTCCCTCAAGCTTTTTCGAAAAAGCATAAAGACTTTCGCCTCCTGAAAAGTGACAGAGCAGGTGAAAAGACTTACACATACAGACTGTACCAACTATTGCAGGTCTGCAACTCTGATTGCTCACCTGCTAGTTACTGCAACAACTCTTCACCATTCCCTGCTTAGTATCAGTTAAAGAAGAAGTCCACAAACAGCTCCAGGCATTTAATGCATTCAACCTAATAGAGTTGTTACTCACTTCGTCTTCAGCAACGATCTTAAGAATGCCCAAGCTATAAATACTACCATTAAAAGTCTGAAAAAAAAATACAATGCTCTGAATATTTACAACAACATCAAGCTTTATACACTCAGTGCATTCAAGAGATCATCAACTGATCAACGAAGTCCTCAACAACGACAAGAAGATCTACATCAACCATTAATCCTTTGCTTCTTATTATTGTTCCTTCTACTATTCTTCTGCACGTTGAATATTCTATTTTGTCCAAATATTCAATACCCCCACCTATAAACACAAGTCAAATATTTTGGACATGATCCAATTGATATTTCTGTAATAGAACAAGTGGAAAATATAGTGCACATTTAAATCCAAGGTTGACTGCCTTGGTGGTGGACATATCACTCATTATAGTGCGAACCATCTCAAAATACATGTGTTGTTTACTTACTGCATTATTCTGTTTTCATATCTGTTAACTTATTCCTTTAGCTGCAAAATTGAGTAACCAACTAAGTCTACCGGTAGTGCTTCACCAGCAGACTTAGTCTGTCTTCCTTGCAAGACTTCCGCTACTTCAATCATTTCAATAGATTGCAAGTGCTTGTTTTAAGAATCAATATGAAAAGTTTTAAGTGTTTAATAAGCTATTCAACCCCCCCCCCCCCAATTCTAGCTTATTATTGTCCCCTTTGGGACTAGCAATTGGTATCAGAGCTTGACTCTTCGAAAACTAGTTTTTCCAAGATTAAACTCTTGAGAGACACAATCCAATGACACAAACACACTACTTGCTACCTACGTCAAATGCGAACCACGTACCAATATTGGATGAAGACCATTTCGATGTATGGAAGGATAAGATAATGCGTTTTATGAATTCTATTGACAACAGGTTATGGAAGTGCCTACTCACACGACAACATGTACCAATGAAGGCAAATCTTCTGGCAAGCATTGCTGGTAATCCTGCTGAAGTACCAAAAGAAGAATCAGAATGGACCGATGACGAAAGAAAGCTAGTGAAGCTGGACAGTAAAGCCATAAACATCATAACAAGCTTACTAGACACCAGTACTTCCCAACAAGTGATCCGGTGTAGCACTGCGAAAGAAATGTGCGAAGCTCTTGTCCAATACTTGGAAGGAGACCAAGATACAAGAGACAACATGAAGTACACCTACATCCAACAATTTGATTCTTTCAAGAAGGATCCCAAGGAGACCTTGAGACAAGCATACAATCGCTTCAACGAGGTAATAAATAGTTTTTTCTCTCTTGGTAAAACTTATGACAAGAAAGAAATGAACATGAGATTTCTAGGCTCTCTAGGTAGTCTATGGCATGTTAAGACTACCGCCATGAAGGAATCTAAGAACTTGAATGAAATGACTCTTCGTAGTCTCTATGCAAGTTTAAAGGTTTACGAGCTTGAAGTTAATCAAGCTCTAGAGCAGGACAAGCAGTTCAAAACCTTGTCCTCGCCAGCCATGGTACAAGAAGAAACCCCAGTAGAAAACAAACCTTCTACTTCCTCCAGTGAAAACGATTTTCTTTCAGATGAAAAATTTGCAATGTTTGTTAAACGTTTTTAAAAATTTACAAAATATGGAAGGAAGGACACACACCAGCAGCCTTTTAGAAAATCTGCTGATAGCCCATCTAACAATGAGCTAGAGTGTTACAACTGTAAAAAAACCTGGTCATTTTGCATCTAAATGTCCAAAGCCAAAATTCGAAGCATACTGAAAGCCTCCTTATAAGAAATTTCAAAAACAAAAGGGTATGCTGGTTGAAGACATTGAAGAAAAATAGGTTGCTACATGGTTTGAGATAGATTTAGAAGAGGATGAGGACGATTGTGAGCAAGCCAATATATGCTTAATAGCTCATGAATCAAGTCCCACCTATGACTGAACATTAAGTCGAAATCTCACCTAGTCCCTTCGTAAAAGATGAGATCAACTGTGAAAACTTCAGTAAAGAAGAACTGCTCAAGGATAATCAAGAAATGATTGAGGAGTTCAACTTTTTTAGAGTAGCTTATGTAAAACTCGCTAAGAACTTTGAAAAGCTTGCTGCTGAGAAATCTTTGCTGGCAGCTGAGATTCAAACTCTGTATAGATGTTAACAAGAGAATATCAAGCTAAAAAGAGAAAACAAATTTCCTTGGGATAAAGTTGATTGCCTAACTGAGCACATCAAAGGGCTAGACCTTGAGAAAATTGCCTTGCAAAAGACAATTGACTCATGGAATAGCTCCAAGGAAACCTTCGAAGGAATCCTCTCTAGCCAAAAGCCAAGTGGAGATAAATCAGGCTTAGGCTATAATGATGAGCCCAACATTGCATACTCTTCTGTCACAGAGAAAGGTGAATCCTCAGACCTGGCTGGCGATGATACTTCCTTATCCAAATGCGGATCTTCTGAACAAAGGTAAACATGGACTTGGCTATACAAGTGTACCATATGTTTACCCCAAGTCTTTTGAAAGGAAAAGCCAAAGAGACTGCGTCTTTAATGAAAAGCTTGAAAGGAAAGGTAGAGAAATCAAAGTCTACGACAAGGCTACTAAAAGCAAAGTCGTGGCGGTAGACCTATGAAATCTCAGCTGGCACCGATCAAGTTTGTCTATGAAATGGCTAAGGCACCCAAGTTAATTGACAATAAACTTAAAGGAATTCTGCCAAATCCCCCTAAAACAGTTAACAACAGACCAGCCAAGGCTAAGTCTACTGGTAACAAATCAAGAAAGGTTCAACAGAAACCAATTAAGTCTACTGTCAACAAGCTAGCTAAACCCATGACTTCCGTTGGGAATAAGGAAAGTAACAAGCACTCTACAGCTAAAGCTAATCACAGTCCTCCTTGGAACTTTCATCTATGTCATTCTTGCAACTTTTTAGGTCATCTGGCCCCAGAATGCCTGCTAAGGTTCACACCAAAATTTGAGAGACCTTGTTCTCTCAAGGTTAGACAGGTATGGGTCCCAAAAGGTTGCTAATCCTCAGGACCCAAAAGAAAATAAAAGGGACCTTGTTCCTTTGACTTTTTAAGGTCTGCTTTATGGCTATAGATTCAGAAGATAAGGACATCTGGTACCTCGATAGTGGCTATTCAAGGCATATGACAGGGAACAGAAGTCTACTCTCAGATATAGCTGAAGCTAAAGGTCCTACAGTGATTTTCGACGACAATGCAAGAGGAAAGACAATTGGGTATGGCTCAATCACTAGAGGAAGTCTCTCCATCAACAAAGTTTCTACAGTGAATGGCTTAAAAACATAATCTTTGAGCATATCCCATCCCGCTATGACAAAGGACTTATCTACAACATGCCGGAGAAACAACATAAATAAATAAGAGCTAAAGTAATGTCCAGCGGAAGATTTAAAACATGTGAACCAAACTACATCTATACAAGGCTCGCCGTACATGCGGCGGCACTCAAAATAGGATACATGATACTACAAGCACTACTAGAAAAAAGACCTTTAGTGACGGAATTTTCCGTCGCTAAAGGCAAAATTCCGTCGCTAAAGGCCCCCAGTGACGGAATTTTTCCGTCGCTAGTCCGTCGCTGATCTGTCGTCGCTGATGCCGACGGACTGATTTCCGTCGCTAAAGGTAGCCTTTAGCGACGGAAATTTCCGTCGCTAAAGGTTGAATTTCAGCGACGGAATTTTCCGTCGCTAAAGGTTGAATTTCAGCGACGGAATTTTCCGTCGCTAAAGGCGTTTAAAAATTAATTAAAATTGAATTTCAGCGACGGAATTTTCCGTCGCTAAAGGCTTTTTAAAATTAATTAAATATGAATTTCAGCGACGGAAAATTCCGTCGCTAAAGGCGTTTAAAAATTAATTAAAATTGAATTTCAGCGATGGAATTTTCCGTCGCTAAAGGCTTTTTAAAATTAATTAAATTTGAATTTCAGCGACGGACGGAAAATTCGTCGATAAAAGCCGCTTTAAAAATTAATTAAATTTGAATTTCAGCGACGGAAAATTCCGTCGCTAATAATGTAAAAAAAATTTAAAAAAAAAACCTAAAAATACTATTATTATAAATTTTTGTACCTGATAATATAATAATTAATACAAAACTGATGATACAAAATAAACAATAATATAAAACCAATTTAAAAACATCAAACTGTAAATGTTATTACAACAATCCATATAAAACCAATTTAAAAACATCAAACTGTAAATGTTATTACAACAATCCATGTAAATTATACATAACAATTAATACCAAAAACATGTTTCTAAAGTTAACTTGTAAATTTAAACTTGTACAAATCCATGTAAACTATATCTAATAAAAAAACTAAAAATAAAATTAAAAAAATCCTACGACATGAGTATCAAAAAAAACTTCATCTTCACGGCAATCAGCTAAAAAATCCTATGCTTGTATCATCCTCTGTCCACAACAACCACAACCATAAAATGAGTAAGATAAGTGAATTAAGTAAAGTCCTCAAATGGTAATTAATTTAAAAAAATAGGCAAATACGAGAAATACGTAATACTCACTACAAAAAAATGATGAATTGGCTACGATTTTTCTGTCTACAAATTAAAATTCGTAGGGAAAAATTATGATTTTACTACACACACAAGTTTTGTAGTAACATACATTTATTTGGTGACAAAAGAAATTTAGTAGACAAACACGACCCAATAACTACGAAAGAGAATTGGGCGGTAATTTTTTTGTCGTTAAATGAAAGTGAAAAATTGAGCACCAATATTTCGCGCTCGGATCAGTGGCCAAAATATAATCAGCGATGAATCATAGCCTAATGACGACAAAATACAGTCCATCGCAGAGGATTAATTATTAACTACACAATTTTATTAGGTTTGTAAAGATTAAACACCGATCAAAAGGTCAAAACCCACACAACCCCTTCAGCATTCCAATTGCAGCAGAGAGGTACGCCTCCCTCCTTCCCTTCCCTTCCCTTCTCTTCTCTTCTCTTCTCTTCATCTCTCTCGCAAAACACACACACACACATATCGCACGCAAACAGTTCTTTCCTTCCCACCCCTTTTGTTCTTTTCATCTCTTTGGCAAAACAAGCAAAAAGGGATGAGAATAATATTTCTAAAATTATTTTCTGTTGTAGTTTTTAAAGTCTAACGTGGGTTTTTACTTGCAATTTCGAGAAAAAAGGTCAAAGGTAAGTAATTGTTTAATCCAATTGTTGCTTTTTATGCTTATTTGGAATATTTAAATGCATGTAGGATTGTTTATTGGGTTGTTTAATTGTTTAATTCCAAGTGGGTTATCCTGAGATACTATTTGTTTCGTGTTTATTGGAGTCACTGCTAGCTCTGTGTGTAAAACATTGAATTGTTTATGTTAGGAATTGTAGGTTTAACCTATTGTTGGAATTTTGCACAATTGCTCAATTGTTCTTTTGTCCGCCTCCGTTTGCAGTTCTATTTTGAACAAACTCTTAAGATTTTATTAGTAGCTTAAACAACTGTTAGATTCGGTAATTTGTGGGCCATAGTTCTAATTAGGGATAGTATGTAATTGATTTTTGGTGGGGGCCCAAATGATGACTTATTCATTGGTTGAAAGCCCCTTGTGATTCCATCAGTTTTTAAATATAGATGCTAATAAATTTCATAATGATAATCTAATCACCATTTAAAAGATGTTAATATGGATGATGACGATGATATCATTACAAATTTGATCTGAAAAAGAAAAAGAAAAAGAAAAAGGAAAAAGGCAATCACACAAACATACAGAATTCTATCAATTATGCAATGCATAATTGCTGAAAGAAACTATAAAATAGTGTGGGACAAAATTATAATTGCAAAAGGGAAATGCTAAAAATGAAAATCCTTGGCCAAGAGATTGAAAAACGGTAGACATCCATTCCATATCCTTCATAAGTTGTATAGCACCCTGTTTAAGAACAATCTTAAGCATGCAGTCCACTGAAATTGGACCAGTTAAGACTCATTCCCACAGCCAAAGTAGCTTGGGATGTTTTCAATTTTTAAAGCTAATTGTCATCAGTTTCACTTTCTTTTTGGCCTAAGGTTTCATTTACTTGGTTGAACTATTGAGATGTGATCCCTTACAGAGACAACCTGACCTGTCTAACCAATGATGGAATAACTCGCACATTCTTGCTAGCTTGTCAATGAGAAAATATTCAATGGTCAAGTACCAACAAAAAATTCACCATTCGAATGTTATAGCTTATTTTTTCAGAATAAGAGAGTTTAACATCACCAGACTTTGATCTTGTGAGCTTTTTGGGCAATCTTGCTTACATGGTGAATTTAATTGATGCTTGACCACCACTAATTATTTTCTCGCATGTCCATAACCTATCTAAAAAAACTTTCCATGAACTCCAAATAAGATGATGCCTGGTTAGCCATGGATCTATATGGATTGCAAGTACATGATTAGGGATCCCAGACACACATTTGATGTAATCGAAGGTTAACTTGCAGTAACAGATGATGAAGGTGAACCCACAAGGATTACCAAGCTTTTGTGTCAATTGTCAAGTTACCATTTCTGTTTCAAAATGCTTAAAGTAGGAATTTTCTTTACTTGAAAGCATCAAATAGTGCCCAAGAAAACCAACTACTTACATCATGGAGGTGATACTGATAAACAACAACAACAACATTACTGAAATCAGTTGCAATATTTTTTTAAAAAATTGTTTACATATATCAAATAATAAGTCTCGAAAACAACAGTGTGATCGCTTCAAGGCCACCACTCTTGCTCATAAGTCATAACAGTATAACAAAGTCACAATTACAGGATTTTATAGTGAAAACTTACCAAATGGGTGTGCAAATTTTTCCGAACTAGATGGACCCCTTCCTTCTTCCTTCACTGCTCCTTCATACTACAAATAAGATAAATTCTCACTAATTAATAAGAAAGTAGCTATTTAAATCATGTTTGTTGTAGTAATTAAGTTTAAGCAATCTAATTAGTGAAGTTGAGATAAAACCAAATTCCATTTAGAGGCAAGGGTGGTGCCAGAACTTTAGAGAAAGAGGGGTTACTTTTCTTCTTATTGCACATTGACCACAAATTTAGAACCTAGGTGAGCAAAACATATTTAGTAATAGAATACATCTTTTGAATGTGGTATTTTTTTAAAAAAACTCCTATCCAAAAAAATGTGAGATTTTTTTATTACAATTTGTGCTATTAGCACTCGTTTTTTTTTTTTAATGTGATGCTCTACTACACAATATATGAAACATTTATTATAAACAAAATAAATCATCAATAAAGTACGAGAGTTAAAGAAGAGTTGGAGTCTATTGTGTCAACACAACAAGAACAAATACAAAACCAAGGAGATCAGATTCAATCACAACAAGAACAAATACAATGCCAAGGAAAGGGCAATGAGCAGTCATGGGTACTTACTTTGAAAAAGTGTGTCTAATACATCTATGCCTATATCTTGCTTTAAAATTGGACAGGGAGCTTTTGCATTGTGCATCATAAGAGAAAGACATGTTGGATGCACTTGCTACATTACTATCTTTTAGCTTTTGGTGTTCTTTTCATTGGATCAAAATATATGTGCAATCAATAAATAATACTAGACAAATGGACCAAACGAGAACTGGAGAATTAAGAATGCTGGAAAGATTCTTTGATCTAATCATTGCAAAGAATTCATCTTATATGTCCTTTGCTTATAATTGTTTCTTGATACTTGTGCAGCTGTGCATTTGCATTTCATAATGTGCTTGTTAGTTCATCACCCTGTTTTAAACCCAAGACAACATCTATTATAGTGTTGCACGTAACTCATGCATATGATTAGTGCTCCTGTGAAAAATGTGGCAATTTTATCTCTTTTTAATGGTCTTTAGTTATTGTGTGGCATATTGGATTAAGTTTTTCATGTGAAAAGGTTGTATATAATACCTCCCGAAACAGGCTATTGCAATTTCTGGGGAACTAGCAAGAACTGCTTCTGTAACCTGCTGTTCCAATCAGAAATGAACAACTCAGTTCAGTAGAAATGGAGTATCGCATTAAGCTACTATAGGATGATAGGGTTCATGAACTACACGAAACCAATCACACATATACACATAATTAAGACACAGATATTTGAAGCCTTAGTTACACGAATGGAGATTCTATGAAAACAACAAACCTACTTAACATTCACCAAAACGCACACACATACACAGTAACACAAATCACATTCAATCCGAATTTTCTCCCTTAATTTCAACAACTAAAGAGGTAAAAGTCTTTCTCATAACCGCGTCAATTATTCACTATAGCACATCAATTCTACACAATAATTGTGCATGAATTTAACGAAATCGATACTCTAGAGGTCTCGCTAATTTGTCAATAGCAAACAATGCGAAGATGAATAGACGAAAACTTACTGCGTCTAGGAGCTCGGTGTCGAGCTGTTGAATAACGAGGGAAAAGCTTCGAGAAACTTTGTGAAGCATGGAGTAACAGAATCCCCAGTGTGGCTCCAGAGGGATCTGCTTCTCCGCTTTCTTTGCCGCCATTTTTAGCTTCAACAACGGGTAGAAATCAATCGACTGATAGACGCAAGACGGCAAGAGCGAGAGATGGAGAGAGAGAGAGAAAGAGCGAGAGATTGAGAGAAACTTACAGTGAGAGAGAGAGAGAAACGGCAGCCGGAGTAGATGAGGGTCGATTCGCGACGAGGTTGAGGGAGAAACGGCGGCCGGAGGAGACGATGGCCGATTCGCGACAGGTTGAGAGAGAAACGGCGGGGGAGGATTTGGGATTTTAGGGTTTTTTTGTGAGAGAGAGTGAGAGACTGAAATGAATGAGACGCAGAGCATTTGGGGATTTTGGGGGGTTTTTGGGGTTGGCGGTGGAGGGAGTTTTAATTTTTCGGGAGCGCGAGATTTAATTTCAGCGACGGAAAATTCCGTCGCTGAAATTAATATTTGTTTTGAAATATTTTTTTTGTAAATAAATAATGTTTTAAAATATTTATTTTTGTAAAATCTATTTATAAATTTTAAATAAATAATGATTTGAAATATTTGTGTTTTTGTAAAATCCTTTTGCATTTATATATATATATATATATATACACACACAAAGGGATTTAATATATAATATTAATAAATATACATTTATAATATGATATAAATTAATATTATATATTAAATCCCTTTGTGTATATATAGTAAGTTGTAATTTGAATATTTTATTTTTTGTAATTATATTTGAATGATTAGCATCATTTTATTGAATAATATTATATTATTAAATTAATATTTCAAATATATATATATATATATATATATATATATATTAATATATATATATATAGATATTTGAAATATTAATTTGATAATATAATATTATTCAATAAAATGATGCTAATCAATATAATTACAAAAATAAAAATATTCAAATTACAACTTACTTTATATATTTAAGAAAATAATAACAAAATTATATAAATAGAGTAAATTTGAATTTGCATGTGGTCAATGCGTGTGTTGCATGTCTCTAGCACATTCGTCGTTAAATATTTTCATAATTTAATTTCAATTTAATTCCAAATAACAATTTTTATCGCTAAATATTTTTCAGAATTTAAAATTAGGGAAACCCGCTAAACGAATTGATGCTTTGTCATGAACAAGTATTTGATCAGATTGGGTTTTACCTGATCGGATTGGATCGAGACAAAAATGTAACCATAATCTGATCAGATTGTTACGTAGAGTTTTTTCATGTTATAATGGTCCATCGTACTCCATTGTACCATTTCGTCAATAGGCGTAGCGAGTTTTCATGTTATAATGGTCCATCGTAATCTATTATACGTTACGTTAGGTTAAGTTAAGTTAAGTTAAGTTAAGTTAAGCTAAGTTAAGTTAAGTTACGTTAAGTTAAGTTAAGTTAAGTTACGTTAAGTTAAGTTAAGCTAAGTTAAGTTAAGTTAAGTTACGTTAAGTTAAGTTAAGTTAAGTTACGTTAAGGTAAGTTAAGTTACGTTACGTTAAGTTAAGTTAAGTTAAGTTACGTTACTTTAAGTTAAGCTAAGTTAAGTTAAGTTACATTACGTTAAGTTACATTACGTTTAAGTTAAGTTAAGCTAAGTTAAGTTAAGTTAAGTTAAGTTACATTACGTTTAAGTTAAGTTAAGTTACATTACGTTTAAGCTAAGTTAAGTTAAGTTATGTTAAGTTATGTTAAGTTAAGTTAAGCTAAGTTAAGTTAAGCTAAGTTAAGTTAAGTTAAGCTAAGTTAAGTTAAGTTAAGCTAAGTTAAGTTAAGTTAAGTGAAGTTAAGTTAAGTTAAGTTAAGTTAAGTTAAGTTAAGTTAGGTTAAGCTAAGTTAAGTTAAGTTAAGTTAAGTTAAGTTATTGAGTTAAGTAAAGGTAAGTTGGTTACGTTAAGCTAAGTTAAGTTAAGTTAAGTTAAGTTAAGTTACGTGAAGTTAAGTTAAGGTAAGTTACGTTACGTTTAAGTTAAGTTAAGTTAAGTTAAGTTAAAGTTAAGTTAAGTTAAGTTAAGTTAAGTTAAGTTACATTACGTTTAAGTTAAGTTAAGGTAAGTTAAGTTAAGCAAAGTTAAGCTAAGTTAAGTTAAGTTAAGTTACATTACTTTAAGCTAAGCTAAGTTAAGTTAAGTTAAGTTACGTTACGGTTACGTTAAGTTACGTTACTTTAAGTTAAGCTAAGTTAAGTTAAGTTAAGTTAAGTTAAGTTACATTAAGTTAAGTTAAGTTAAGCTAAGTTAAGTTAAGTTAAGTTAAAAATTGCGTTACGTTTAAGTTAAGTTAAGTTAATTAAGTTAAGTTAAGTTAAGTTAAGTTAAGTTAAGATGTTAAGTTAAGTTAAGCTAAGTTAAGTTAAGTTAAGATTAGATTAAGTTAAGTTAAAGTTAAGTTACGTTACGTTAAGTTAAGTTAAGTTAAGTTAAGTTAAGTTAAGTTAAGTTAAAGTTAAGATTAAGTTAAGTTAAGTTAAGTTAAGTTAAGTTAAATAGTTAGATTAAGTTAAGTTAAGTTAATTACGTGAAGTTAAGTTAAGTTAAGTTAAGTAAGTTAAGTTAAGTTAAGTTAAGTTAAGTTAAGTTAGGTTACGTTAAGTTAAGTTAAGTTACGTTACATTGGTTTAAGTTAAGTTAAGTTAAGTTAAGTTAAGTTAGTTAGGTTAAGTTAAGTTAAGTTAAGTTTAATTACTTTAAAAAATTAAGCTAGAAAGTTAAGTTAAGTTAGTTGCGTTAGTTAAGTTACGTTAAGTTAAGTTAAGCTAAGTTAAGTTAAGTTAAGTTAAGAAGTTGTTAAGTTAAGTTAAGTTAAGTTAAGTTAAGTTAAGTTAAGTTAGTTAGTTAAGTTAAGCTAAGTTAAGTTAAGTTAAGTTAAGTTAAGTTAAGTTACGTTAGATTAAGTTAAGTTAGAAGTTAAGTTAAGTTAAAGTTAAGTTAAGTTAGAAGTTAAGTTAAGTTAAGTTAAGTTAAGTTAAGTTAAGTTAAGTTAAGTTAAGTTAGTTAAGTTAAGTTAAGTTAAGTTAAGTTAAGTTAAGTTAAGTTAGAAAGTTAAGTTAAGTTAAGTTAAGTTAAGCTAAGTTAAGTTAAGTTAAGTTAAAGTTAAGTTAAGTTAAGCTAAGTTAGTTCGTTAGTTAAGTTAAGTTAAGTTAAGTTAAGTTAAGGTTAAGTTAAGTTAAGTTAAGTTAAGCTAAGTTAAGCATTACGTTAAGTTAAGTTAAGTAAGTTAAAGTTAAGTTAAGTTAAGTTAAGTTAAGTTAAGTTAAGTTGCATTACGTTAAGTTAAGTTAAGTTAAGTTAAGTTAGAAGTTAAGTTAAGTTAAGTTAATTTACGTTACTTTAAGTTAAGTTAGTTAAGTTAAGTTAAGTTAAGTTAAGTTTAAGTTAAGTTAAGTTACGTTAAGTTAAGTTAAGTTAAGTTAAGTTAAGAGATTAAGTTAAAGTTAAGTTACTAAGTTAAGTTAAGTTAAGTTGCGTTGCGATTAAAGTTAAGTTAAAGTTAAGTTAAGTTAAGTTAAGTTAAGTTAAGTTAAGTTAAGTTAAGTTAAGTTAAGTTAAGTTAAGTTAAGTTAAGCTAAGTTAAGTTAAGTTAAGTTAAGTTAAGTTAAGTTAAAGTTAAGTTAAGTTAGAAGTTAAGTTAAGTTAAGTTAAGCTAAGTTAAGTTAAGTTAAGTTAAGTTAAGTTAAGTTAAGCTAAGTTAGAATTTAAGTTAAGTTACGTTAAGTTAGAAGTTAAGTTAAGTTTAAGTTAAGTTAAGCTAAATTACGTTAAAGTTAGAAAGTTAAGTTAAGTTAAGTTAAGTTAAGCTTAAGTTACGTTAAGTTAAGTTAAGTTACGTTACGTTTAAGTTAAGTTAAGTTAAGTTAAGTTAAGTTAAGTGCGTTAGTTAAGTTAAGTTAAGTTCGTTAAGTTAAGTTAGCTTTTTTTTTTGTTACGTTAAGTTTCTAAGTTGTTAGAGATTAATGTTAAGATTTATGTTAAGCTAAGTTAAGTTAAGTTAATTAAGTTGCATTAGAAGTTTAAGTTAAGTTAAGTTCGTTACTTATTTAAGTTAAGTTAAGTTAATTAAGTTAGCTAAGTTAAGTTTACGTTAAGTTAAGCTAAGTTAAAGTTAAGAGATTGCATTAAGTTAAGTTAAGTTAAGTTAAGTTAAGTTAAGTTAAGTTAAGTTAAGTTAAGTTAAGTTACGTTACGTTTTAAGTAAAGTTATGTTACGTTAAGCTAAGTTAAGTTAAGTTAAGTTAGCGTTAAGTTAAGTTAAGTTGCGTTAAGTTACATTAAGTTAAGTTACGTTAAGTTAAGTTAAGTTAAGTTAGTTGAGTTACGTTAAGCTAAGTTAAGTTATGTTAGTTAAGAGTTAAGTTAAGTTAAGTTAAGTTAATTTACGTTATGTTAAGGTGTTAAGTTAAGTTACGTTAAGTTAAGTTAAGTTAAGCTAAGTTAATTTTACGTTAGAAGTTAAGTTAGTTAAGTTACGTTAGTTAAGTTAGCTAGTTAAGTTAAGTTAAGTTAAGTTAAGTTAGTTGAGTTAAAAGTTAAAGTGAATAAGCTAAGTTAAGTTAAGTTAAGTTACATTACGTTTAAGATAAGTTAAGAAATACGTTAAGTTAAGCTAAGTTAACTTATGTTGCATTACGTTTTCATGTTATAATGTCCATCGTTATGGTATCGTTAAGTTAAGCTAAGAAAGTTAAGTTAAGTTAAGTTGCGTTACATTACGTTTAAAGTTAAGTTAAGTTACGTTACGTTTAGGTTAAGTTAAGTTAACGTTAAGTTAAGTTAAGATTTACATTACGTTAAAGTAAGTTAAGTTAAGTTAAGTTAGTTAGTTATGTTAAGTTATGTTAAGTTATGTTAAGTTAAGTTAAGTTAAGCTAAGTTAAGTTAAGTTAAGTTAAGTTAGAAGTTAAGTTAAGTTAAGTTAAGTTAAGTTAAGGTAAGTTACGTTACGTTTAAGTTAAGTGAAGTTAAGTTAAGTTAAGTTAAGTTAAGTTAAGTTAGGTTAAGCTAAGTTAAGTTAAGTTAAGTTGAAGTTGCATTGAAGTTAAGATTGAGTAAGTTACGTTATGTTTAAGTTAAGTTAAGTTAAGTTAGAAGTTAAGCTAAGTTAAGTTAAGTTAAGTTAAGTAAGTTAAAATGGCATTAAGTTAAGTTACGTTGAAGTTACATTACGTTACGTTAAGTTTACGTTGAAGTTATAATGGATTAATTTATACCATTTACATGATAGGCGTAGCGTGTTTTCATGTTATAATGGTCCATCGTACTCCATTATAACATTTCGCCAATAGGCGTAGCGTGTTTTCATGTTATAATGGTTATCGTACTCCATTATACCATTTAAATAGATAGTAACATGTTTTCATGTTATAATGGTCCATCGTACTCCATTATACCATTTCGTCAATAGGCGTAGCGTGTTTTCATGTTATAATGGTCTCGTACTCCATTATACCATTTCGCTAATAGGCGTATCATGTTTCATGTTATAATGGTCCATCGTACTCCATTATACCATTTCGCTTGATAGAGCGTAGCGTGTTTTCATGTTATAATGGTCTATCGTACTCCATTATGCCATTTCGCTAATAGGCGTATCGTGTTTCATGTTATAATGGTCCATCGTACTCCATTATACCATTTCGTCAATAGGCGTAGCGTGTTTTCATGTTATTAATGAGTCCATAGAGTACTCCATTATACCATTTAGCTAATAGACGTAGCATGTTTTCATGTTATAATGAGTCCATCGTACTCCAAGTATACCATTTAAGTGATAGAAGCGTATG
>JABEVN020001809.1:0-23561 GCA_013146195.2 Codonopsis lanceolata | reverse complement strand
AATACATTCCGACATGAACATCATTGCCGCTAACATTCTTAAGACTCCTAGTGACACAGATAGTACGCTTGTCGTGAACTCATGCACTTCTACCAATGGACACAAACCCGCTTATGTGAAGGCTGCATTCAAAAAGGGTATAATCTGCAATTACTGTAACAAAGAGGGTCACACCAAGAATGAATGTTTTAAGCTCAACGGTTTTCCAGTAGGTCATCCTGCCTATAGACCACATAATGCTAAACAAAATAAAGGAGGTCACACTAATGACGTGAAATTTCACAATGCTAAGGCTATGCAAGTGCAGGGTCAGTCCGGAGATGATAATGGTACACAGGCAGATATAAATCTTCTCAAAGAACAACTTGGTCAGGTTCTCAATATGTTAAAAGGCACAAATCATCCTGAAGATCATCTTGCCTCCTGCAATTCTGCTGGTGTGGACCACTCTGCAGGTATTGGTACATCTACTTGCTGTAATGACAAAATTGTAGCATCAATCCATAGTGATAATAATAACTGCACTTGGGTAATAGATTCGGGGGCTACTGATCATATTTGTTGTGCATCTAAACTAATGCATTCCCTAGTTCTTTTGGCTAAACCTGTTATGCTTTCCCTCCCTAATGGTAATCATGCTGTAGTTACTCAAAAAGGTTCAGTTAACTTGACACCTAATCTGATTCTTCATGATGTATTATATGTTCCATCCTTCCATTTCAATCTGTTATCCATTCCTAAACTTCTTCTTCAAACTTCTTGTTCTGTCCAATTTACTGTGTCAACATGTACATTCCAGGACCATATGAAGAACATTATTGCAACTGGTAGTCTTCTTGGTGGTCTGTACATATTGCAAGGACTCACTCAGGCTCACAATTCCACATCTTCCAATCTCGTTGGGCATGTTGTTGGAGTTGCTGACCTTGCATCTTCTGAAATCTGGCATAGGAGATTAGGACATTCTTCCCTATCTTCACTCAAGAGAATCCAACAATTATCTCATGTATTTCATTCAAAAACAGTGAACAATGATTGTATTTCCTATTGTACTGTTTGTCCTCTAGCTAAACAACATAAACTTGTTTTTCCTGTTAGTACTTCTCATAGTCTAAAGCCATTTGATCTTATACATTGTGATTTGTGTGGACTTACTGTGGAAATTCCTACCATGAATGGTTGTCGATATTTTTTGACCTTGGTTGATGATCATACTAGATATGTTTGGGTTCATTTAATGCCTACCAAACAGCATGTTTTCAAAATCCTTCAATCCTTTAATGCATATGTTCTCAATCAGTTTCATACCACCATCAAATCAGCCAGGACTGATCATGGTTCTGAATTTTATAATGAGGAAGTGATACCTTTCTTTGCTAGTTTAGGTATTTTTCATCAATCCTCGTGTACTTATACCCCACAACAGAATGGGATTGTTGAACGGAAACATAAAAATCTTCTAGAAATGGCTAGGGCTTTGCGATTCCAGTCTGCTCTTCCTAAACAGTTTTGGGGCTATTGTTTGCTCACAGCCTGTCATTTACTTAATAAGCTTCCCAGCAATGCTATAAATTTCCATATTCCTTCTGAATTGTTGTTTCAAACTCCTGTTGATTACACTCATTTGAAAACTTTTGGCTGTCTTTGTTTTGCATCAATTCATGATAGTGACAAATTTGATCCTAGAGCAATCAAATCTGTTTTCCTTGGATATCCTACTGGTCAAAAGGGTTACATTCTCTACAATTTGGCCACTCATAAAACGTTTGTTTCAAGACATGTCATCTTTCATGAACATGTCTTTCCTTATTCTACATCTTCTTCATCTCCACCTTCATTCCACGTGCCATGGCCTGTTAATGATCCTCCTGCTCATATTATCTCTCCTTCTATTCCTTCTCAGTCTACTTCTTCTTCCCATACACCTCCTTCTCCTGCACCTGCTCCTGCTCCTGCTCCTGCACCTACTCCTTCTCCTGCACCTGTTCCTCCACCTGCTCCTTCTAGGAAATCCACTAGACTTAGAACTCCTTCTGTCAAGTTAAAGGATTTTGTCCTCCCCTCTATTCATGCTTCCTCATTACCTAAGTATGCATCTTCTTTCTACACTCATTATTCTCATTTTGATTCAGCTCATATTAATTTCATCAATGCATTAGATGAGCATGTAGAACCTACTTCTTATACCCAAGCCGTTAAGGATCCACATTGGGTTGATGCTATGACTAAGGAAATTACAGCTTTAGAGGCTAATCAAACCTGGACATTGGTTCCTTTACCTCCTCAGAAGAAAGTGATTGGGTGCAAGTGGGTTTATAAGGTTAAGTACCATGCCGATGGTACTATAGAAAGGTACAAATCCAGATTAGTGGCAAAGGGTTATAATCAGTCTGAAGGAATTGATTTTCATGAGACATTCTCTCCTTTTGCCAAAATGGTTTCTGTTCGAACCTTTCTTGCTTTGGCCGCTAAAGGATGGCTGCATCAACCTGATGTTAATAACGCTTCCTTCATGGGATTTGACTGAGGAAGTGTATATGACTATTCCCTGTGGTTATCCTAAGCGGCAGACTACCAATTTAGTCCGCAAACTTCGTAAGTCTCCCTATGGGTTGAAACAGCTTCTCGGCAATGGTTTGCCAAACTTATCGAATCCTTGTCGATCTTGGTTTTACTCAATCCCATGCCGACTACTCCATGTTCACTCGATCAAGGTGACTGTTTCATCGCTTTATTGGTTTATGTTGATGATATCATCATCACGTGGAATGATATGGATTCTCAGCACTTTAAAACAATTTCTCCACGCCGCTCAAGATTAAAGACTTGGGTCTTATCAAGTATTACTTGGGTATTGAAGTCACTAGGTCGCCCAGGTTTTCATTTGAGCCGAGAAAATATGCCTTAGACCTCATTGCAGAAATGGTCTCCTTGATGCAAAGCCTTTAACCATCCCATTGGATCCTAATGAGAAATTGTTGGTTTCTTCCGGGACTCCTTTGCTCGATCCTAGTCTCATACAGACAATTGGTTGGGAAGCTTTCTACCCGATTGCGACTGCATTCGACATAGCCTATGCCGCTCATGTTTTGAGCCGCTCGCTCATTCCCCTAGCACTACCCATCTTCAAGCTTTGTTTCGGTGTTAAGGTATTTGAAGTCTTGCCCTGTGTGGATTGTTGTTATCCTCTTCTTGTGATTTCACTCTCACAGCATATAGTGACAGTGATTGGGCTGGTAATCCAAATGATAGGAAGTCTGTTTCGGGCTTCTGCATTTTTCTTGGTACTTCTTTGGTATCTTGGCTCTCTAGGAAACAGTCCGTTACAGCAAGATCATCTGCAGAGGCAGAATATAGAGCTCTTGCCACTGTTAGTAGTGAAATACTTTGGCTCACTGCTCTTCTTAAGGATTTATAGGTGTTGGTTCCTCTTCCTGTCAAGGTGTTTTGTGACAGTACAGCAGCTATTGCTATTGCTTCTAACCCTGTTTATCATGCCCGGACTAAACACATTGAACTGGATTGTTACTTTGTCAGAGAGAAAATTCAGTTAGGCCTGCTTCAGCCTCATTATATTCCTTCAAAAATGCAACTAGCTGATGTTTTTACCAAATCTCTTGGCAAGTCTGCTCATTGGTTTTTAATTTCCAAGTTGAAATTGGCTCATCTTTTCCCACTTTCCACTTGTGGGGGGGGTGTTGACTATACTAAATCCAGTAATCTTAGATTCACAGGGCAAGTGAGTAACATACAAAGGGTAGCTAATTTGAAGAAAGATATACAGAAGTTGCTGGCAGCAGTCAAAGTGGAACTTGTTGATGTGTGGAGATAGACAAGGTCTATTGTGGTTCACTTGCTATTAGAGGGTTCTAATTGTATTTTGTTATTATGGATTAGCTAACAGTTAGTTAGTGGAACGTAAGTTAGCAGTAGTGTTTGCCCAGTTGTATAAGACAGTCTTATTCTTGTAATCTAGGGTAAGTAATTTTCACTCTCTGTAATGTTCTTATATCAATAGAGAAACCACTTTCTCTCTCTTCTCTCAGTTCCATTTTCGTTTCCCTCAATACAATTTACTATAGTTTACAGATTTCGACCAACTCCAAAACCTCACCTTAATCCAACACCCTCGTTCCATTGTACTAAGTTCCTGCAATGGCTTGCTCCTCCTAGATGGGCCCCCTGCCAACCTCACCTTGTTCAACCCCTCAACCCGCAATCTCTTGACTCTCCCCTACCCTGATTTTGACCGTCCGGACCTGGATCTTGATGGTGATTATTATGAATTTGGGGTGGGGTTTGATAATGTTGCTGATGATTATAAAGTGGTATCACTAATACAGTTTAAGGATGATAATTGGAAATGTCTTGGATCTGAATTGACTTTCTATAGCTTGAAATCAAACTCTTGGAAAATGAATAAATTGTTTTCTTACCACTTTGATTCTGGCCGGGGATGGGGTGTTCCTTTACAAGGTGCATTTCATGCTATTGTTCAGAAATGCAGCGATTGCAACGGGCCAAAACTGTTGGTTTATATTGATATTGCTACCGAGAATTATAAAACCTTGCCATTGCCAGAAATCGCACATGAAAAATTGCATGATTTGAGTTTGGAGAGACTTGGAAACGACCTTTGTTTAAGTGTGCATACCAAAATACATGATCTAGAGTTTTGGGTGATGAAGGAATATGGAGTTGGTGAGTCATGGACTAAGTTGTTTTCTACTTATCTTGGTGTTGATTGGTATGGTATTCGTTGGGACATTCTTGCCTATTCAAAGTGTGGTCAAAGAATTCTCTTTAATTTGAACTTTAGGGAGTTTATTTGGTATGATTTGAAAAGCAGAGCTATTGTCAATATCCCGGTTTACGGTTTGCCTCAAAACTTTCATGCACATGTTTGTTTCCATAGCCTTGTTCGACCTGCTGCATACAGAAATATCGCTAACAATGAAGAGAGAGAAAATTAAAGAAGGAAAAGATGACCAGAAAACAGAGGTAAAAAAATCTTGACTTATTGTTTTTCTCTATACTTATAGTTTATGACCTCAAGGAATTTGGAATAAAATCAAGTTGAGTTGCATTGATTCTTGTTTAATTTGTTATTTTGAAACTGGAATTGTTTTTTGCTTATCTACGGATAGTTTTTTTGTCAAAGAGATACAAACCGAAGCTGTAAGGAGGTATATGGATAATTGCTGACCATGAGAAAGAAAGGGGTTGGTTATCAGATTCTGTATCTCTCCTTATTATGCTACATTCAGCCTTTTGATCCCCCCAAAAACAACCCACAGTTAACCTTTGCATATCTCTATGAACATGATTTCTAAGCATGATTCGAGCAGCCATAGTTTTCAAATGTTGGCCAAGGGAGGGGGGATTGGGTTATGCCGTAAAAAGACCTTATAGGGTCGTTTATAGTTCCAAATTAGGGGTGTACGCTCGAACTACATGATCGACTTAAATCAGACTGAATTGGCTGGTTTTGTTCAGTTTTTGACAACTTTCCCACCAACCAAACCACTGGACCTCTCTCCATAAGGTAACTCTCATCTACATAAAGTGTAAACTACTAACAAATAATTGGACAATTAATCTCAAGCAAGTAGACAGGTATTGCATGGCAAGAGCTCTCCTCTATTTTAAACAATGCCTTACTACCTTAACAAATACATGTCCTTTGTCTTACCATTGCTCCTCATTACCTTGGCCTCAATGAGTAACAACACAATTCTCGCAGAGGCTGACTTTCCAAACATACCTTCTCTTACCCCAACTGAAATACCTTAAAGCTACCAAGTTGCCTCTACTTCAGAGGTGTCATGCCATGATTAGTAGTTCAAGTACTATTTAGTGTGTGTTTGTTTGGTTTGTTGATTTCACCTCCTCTTATTCTCGGTGTTGCTTAATATCGTTTCTATTTGATTTGGTTTGATGATGTCATGTGTCTTTACTACATTGTTCATTCATGGTCTTTCTGACAAATACTGCGTGATTGCATATTCCTTTGTTTGGAAATCTCTCAAAATTAATTCTATGTGATTAAATGATCGAGCAAAGTGGATACTGAGTTGGAATACACTTCTACTACTATGATCAAGTGTACTGCTTCTCACTCATCTCACCACACTAGTCGTCTCTCTCACAACTCACCTCCCAAATTACAAGTCCGATAATCTTTTTCGTGAAATAATTCACCTATTACATTCACTCATTTTTCCTAAGCAAGTCCGGGATATTCGTTGTTACTTCATTTTAGGGATATTAATTGTTCATTTTGTTTTAGGTGCTTTTACTCGTATTGTTGTTCGAAATGTCTTGTTCATTTTTATTAGACCTAGCACTTATCTTTTTGGTCATTTACGCACTTGTGGATATAGAATATAGATAGACATATAGTAGTAGTGCACGCTTGTCACAAAGATGGAAGTTTGGTTTGGAAACGACCTTTGTTTAAGTGTGCATACCAAAACACATGATCTAGAGTTTTGGGTGATGAAGGAGTATGGAGTTGGTGAGTCATGGACTAAGTTGTTTTCTACTTATCTTGGTGTTGATTGGTATGGTATTCGTTGGGACATTCTTGCCTATTCAAAGTGTGGTCAAAGAATTCTCTTTAATTTGAACTTTAGGGAGTTTATTTGGTATGATTCGAAAAGCAGAGCTCTTGTCAATATCCCGGTTTACGGTTTGCCTCAAAATTTTCATGCACATGTTTGTTTCCATAGCCTTGTTCGACCTGCTGGATACAGAAATATCGCTAACAATGAAGAGAGCGAAAATTAATGAAGGAAAAGAAGACCAGAAAACAGAGGTAAAAAAATCTTGACTTATTGTTTTTCTCTATACTTATAGTTTATGACCTCAAGGAATTTGGAATAAAATCAAGTTGAGTTGCATTGATTCTTGTTTAATTTGTTATTTTGAAACTCGAATTGTTTTTTGCTTCTCTAGGGATAGTTTTTTTGTCAAAGGGATACAAACCGAAGCTGTAAGGAGGTATATGGATAATTGCTGACCATGAGAAGGAAAGGGGTTGGTTATCAGATTATGTATCTCCTTATTATGCTACATTCACTTTTGATCCCCCAAAACAACCCACGCTAACCTTTGATATCTCTATGAACATGATTTCTAAGCATGATTCGAGCAGCACCATAGTTTTCAAATGTTGGCCAAGGGAGGGGGATTGGGTTATGCCGTAAAAAGACCTTATAGGGTCGCTCATAGTTCCAAATTAGGGGTGTACGCCGAACTACATGATCGACTTAAATCGATCAATTGGCTGGTTTTGTTCAGTTTTTGACAACTTTCCCACCAACAAAACCACTGGACCTCTCTCCATAAGGTAACTCTCATCTACATAAAGTGTAAACTACTAACACATAATTGGACAATTAATCTCAAGCAAGTAGACAGGTATTGCATGGCAAGAGCTCTCCTCTGTTTTAAACAATGCCTTACTACCTTAACAAATACCTGTCCTTTGTCTTACCATTGCTCCTCATTACCTTGGCCTCAATGAGTAACAACACAATTCTCGCAGAGGCTGACTTTCCAAACATAACTTCTCTTACCCCAACTGAAATATCTTAAAGATACCAAGTTGCCTCTACTTCAGAGGTGTCATGCCATGATTAGTAGTTCAAGTACTATTTAGTGTGTGTCTGTTTGGTTTGTTGATTTCACCTCCTCTTATTCTCGCTGTTGCTTAATATCGTTTCTATTTGATTTGGTTTGATGATGTCATGTGTCTTTACAACATTGTTCATTCATGGTCTTTCTGACAAATACTGCGTGATTACATATTCCTTTGTTTGGAAATCTCTCAAAATTAATTCTATGTGATTAAATGATCGAGGAAAGTGGATACTGAGTTGGAATACACTTCTACTACTATGATCAAGTGTACTACTTCTCACTCATCTCACCACACAAGTCCGATAATCTTTTTCGTGAAATAATTCACCTATTACATTCAGTCATTTTTCCTAAGCAAGTCTGGGATATTCGTTGTTACTTCATTTTAGGGATATTAATTGTTCATTTTGTTTTAGGTGCTTTTACTCGTATTGTTGTTCTGAAATGTCTTGTTCATTTTTATTAGACCTAGCACTTATCTTTTTGGTCATTTACAGACTCGGTGGATTTAGAATATAGATAGACAGATAGTAGTAGTGCACGCTTGTCACAAAGATGGAAGTTTGGTTTGGAAACGACCTTTGTTTTAGTGTGCATACCAAAACACATGATCTAGAGTTTTGGGTGATGAAGGAGTATGGAGATGGTGAGTCATGGACTAAGTTGTTTTCTACTTATCTTGGTGTTGATTGGTATGGTATTCGTTGGGACATTCTTGCCTATTCAAAGTGTTGCCAAAGAATTCTCTTTAATTTGAACTTTAGGGAGTTTATTTGGTATGATTCGAAAAGCAGAGCTCTTGTCAATATCCCGGTTTACGGTTTGCCTCAAAACTTTCATGCACATGTTTGTTTCCATAGCCTTGTTCGACCTGCTGCATACAGAAATATCGCTAACAATGAAGAGAGAGAAAATTAATGAAGGAAAAGAAGACCAGAAAACAGAGGTAAAAAATCTTGACTTATTGTTTTTCTCTATACTTATAGTTTATGACCTCAAGGAATTTGGAATAAAATCAAGTTGAGTTGCATTGATTCTTGTTTAATTTGTTATTTTGAAACAAGAATTGTTTTTTGCTTCTCTAGGGATAGTTTTTTTGTCAAAGGGATACAAACCGAAGTTGTAAGGAGGTATATGGATAATTGCTGACCATGAGAAGGAAAGGGGTTGGTTATCAGATTCTGTATCTCTCCTTATTATGCTACATTCAGCCTTTTGATCCCCCCAAAAACAACCCACAGTTAACCTTTGCATATCTCTATGAACATGATTTCTAAGCATGATTCGAGCAGCCATAGTTTTCAAATGTTGGCCAAGGGAGGGGGGATTGGGTTATGCCGTAAAAAGACCTTATAGGGTCGTTCATAGTTCCAAATTAGGGGTGTACGCTCGAACTACATGATCGACTTAAATCAGACTGAATTGGCTGGTTTTGTTCAGTTTTTGACAACTTTCCCACCAACCAAACCACTGGACCTCTCTCCATAAGGTAACTCTCATCTACATAAAGTGTAAACTACTAACAAATAATTGGACAATTAATCTCAAGCAAGTAGACAGGTATTGGATGGCAAGAGCTCTCCTCTGTTTTAAACAATGCCTTCCTACCTTAACAAATACCTGTCCTTTGTCTTACCATTGCTCCTCATTACCTTGGCCTCAAGGAGTAACAACACAATTCTCGCATAGGCTGATTTTCCAAATATACCTTCTCTTACCCCAACTGAAATACCTTAAAGATACCAAGTTGCCTCAACTTCGAAGGTGTCATGCCATGATTAGTAGTTCAAGTACTATTTAGTGTGTGTCTGTTTGGTTTGTTGATTTCACCTCCTCTTATTCTCGGTGTTGCTTAATATCGTTTCTATTTGATTTGGTTTGATGATGTCATGTGTCTTTACTACATTGTTCATTCATGGTCTTTCTGACAAATACTGCGTGATTGCATATTCCTTTGTTTGGAAATCTCTCAAAATTAATTCTATGTGATTAAATGATCGAGCAAAGTGGATACTGAGTTGGAATACACTTCTACTACTATGATCAAGTGTACTGCTTCTCACTCATCTCACCACACTAGTCGTCTCTCTCACAACTCACCTCCCAAATTACAAGTCCGATAATCTTTTTCGTGAAATAATTCACCTATTACATTCAGTCATTTTTTCTAAGCAAGTCTGGGATATTCGTTGTTACTTCATTTTAGGGATATTAATTGTTCATTTTGTTTTAGGTGCTTTTACTCGTATTGTTGTTCTGAAATGTCTTGTTCATTTTTATTAGACCTAGCACTTATCTTTTTGGTCATTTACAGACTCTGTGGATATAGAATATAGATAGACAGATAGTAGTAGTGCACGCTTGTCACAAAGATGGAAGTTTGGTTTGGAAACGACCTTTGTTTAAGTGTGCATACCAAAACACATGATCTAGAGTTTGATTCCCCCAAAAACACATGATCTAGAGTTTGGTTATCAGATTATGTATCTCTCCTTATTATGCTACATTCAGCCGTTTGATCCCCCCAAAAATAACCCACAGTTAACCTTTGCATATCTCTATGAACATGATTTCTAAGCATGATTCGAGCAGCCATAGTTTTCAAATGTTGGCCAATGGAGGGGGGATTGGGTTATGCTGTAAAAAGACCTTATAGGGTCGTTCATAGTTCCAAATTAGGGGTGTACGCTCGAACTACATGATCGACTTAAATCAGACTAAATTGGCTGGTTTTGTTCAGTTTTTGACAACTTTCCCACCAACCAAACCACTGGACCTCTCTCCATGTAAACAGAAAATAAAGAAGAAGAAGGAGAAGAGAAGTCGGCAGAGTCGTGGTCGTGGCAGCCAAATCTGTGCGCACCTCTTTCATTAACAATAACGACATATATATATATATATATATATATATATATATATATATATATATATATATATATATATATATATATATACAAAATACCCTACCATCTAAATTACTAAACTACCCTTAATATCTAACACTCCCCTTCAAGCTGGAGCATATATATTTATCATGCCCAGCTTGTTACAAATATAATCTACCCTTAACTTTGTCAAGCCTTTAGTCAGCATATCAGCCGGTTGTTCTCCCGTACGCACGTATGAGGTGGAGACAAGATTCTGTTGGATCTTTTCTTGAATGAAATGACAATCGACCTCTATATGCTTAGTCCTTTCATGGAAAACTGGATTTGTAGAAATATGCATGGTTGCCTGATTATCACACCACAATCTCATAGGCAGAGGAACCTTAAACCCAATCTCTTCAATCAATTGTTGTATCCACATAAGTTCACAAGTTGTCTGAGCCATAGCACGATACTCAGACTCTGCACTTGATCTCGCCACCACACTTTGTTTCTTACTTTTCCATGATACAAGATTGCCGCCCACAAACACACAATATCCAGTAGTTGACTTACTATCATCCGGTGATGCCCAATCAAGCATCGAGAATGCTTCTACCGCATATGCCCATGATTCGCATACAATATACCTCTACCTGGTGCTCCTTTCAAATATTTCACAATTCGAATCAATGCATTCCAGTGTGTAGTAGTAGGGGCTGCCATGAACCGACTCACTACACTCACCGGAAAAGCAATATCTGGACGAGTTACTACAAGATAATTCAACTTACCAACCAATGTCCGGTATCGTTCTGGATCCTCGAACATCTCCCCTTCTCCGGCTACAAGTTTGACATTAGGATCCATTGGAGTGTCACACGGTTTCACTCCAAGCATTACAACTTCCTTAAGTAAATCAAGGACATATTTTCTTTGACACAAGAAGATGCCTTTCTTGGACCGTATCACTTCGATCCCAAGAAAGTACTTCAGAGTACCCAAGTCCTTTGTTTGAAATTTTGTTTGAAGACACGATTTGAGAGCTTCAATACCATGTGTATCACTACCTGTGATCACAATATCATCTACATAAACAACCAAAACAATACAACCACTGCTAGTCTGCCGAAAGAACACAGTGTTATCACACGTACTCCTCTGTAATCCAAACTCTAGCACGACAGCACTGAACCTGCCAAACCAAGCCCGTGGAGACTGTTTCAACCCATACAACGACTTTCGTAACCGACATACTTTATTCACATACTCCCCTTGAGCAACAAACCCCGAAGGTTGTTCCATGTAAACCTCTTCCTGCAAATCACCATGAAGGAATGCATTCTTGACATCCAACTGATACAAGGCCCAGTTATTAGAAGCAGCTAACGATATCAGAAGACGAACAGAAGTGAGCTTAGCAACAGGAGAAAAAGTATCAGTATAATCAACACCATACACTTGTGCATACCCCTCTGCAACCAATCGAGCTTTTAACCGAGCAACAGTGCCATCAGGATTCATTTTAACCACGTACACCCATTTACATCCAATAGCCTTCTTACCATCAGGAAGTGTTACCAAGTCCCAGGTCTCATTAGCCTCAAAAGCCTGCATTTCCTCTTCCATAGCGGACTTCCAACCACTATGAGATAAAGCTTCAGATACATTTTTAGGGGTAACAACAGAATCAAGGGAAACAACAAATGAACGAGAGGAATCTGACAGGTGAGCATATGAGACACAAGAGGTGATAGGATGAACACAAGTACGTGTACTCATGCGGAGTGCTATAGGAGATCAAGAGACGGATCGATGGCGTGGGAACCGGTATCGGAAGTGAATCTGTTGGAGCATCTGCAACGACTGGTTCATGGGTTGAAACCGGAGTGCGCCGAGTATACACTTGAGTTATAGGAGGACGAGAACCAGCTTCAACACCAACACCAACCTCAGGATTATGGGGACTGATAACTGTATTTTATACGCAGTTATTGGGTATCATATCGGCTTAAATTATGCTATTTCTCGAGGTTTTTGTTGTCTAATATGTGTTTTAGTGTTGTTTTATAGTTTCAGAGACTTTTGGAACAATTGTGCAAAATATAGGCATTTTATGCTGAATTGAAGAACTTCAGGGACCAAACTGCAAAAGTTGGAAACTTGAAGTATAAAAGCTGAAAATCAGATTTTTCCTACCCAAAATCAGCCGCCACTTTTGGTGATATAATTGCCTTGGGAAACGTGAAAGTCCTAGTTTAATTCTTTTTAGTGTTTTAATTATAATGTATCTCTTTTCCTCCTTGTTGTAGGATTAATTAGGTATAAATAGATCCCTTTAGTTAGGAAAAAAAGAGAGAGAAGTTCTATATTATTTTTCTTTGTCTATGAAGAAAGATTCTCCAAGAATGGTTCAAGGTTTTGTATTTTCAATTATGGAGAATTAATTCCATAATCTAGGAATTGGAGGTAACTTGTATCGAAACTATTGTTTTATATTAATTCTTATTCATTTAATTCTTGTTGATTGTGGTGTTTATCAATCCCTCTATTATTTCGCTTTGAACAAATGAATGTAATCGCAAATAATAAAGGCCTAGAGGTGCGGATAACTGCATGACCAATGTGCATATGTCGTATTAATCGCTCACCATTACAATAAATTGGACCTATCGATGCACGAGAGTGATAAGTTAGGACCGTGTTCATACATGATCTAGGTGATGATAGATCATAATCTAGGTGACAGCTAGATTACATGTTCTTGTGCTTAGGATATAGAATGGATGAATTTTGCGGGGATGGAGGTTGAACCAATTGTTCAACAGTCTATATCTATCTTTTGTGAACGAACCCAAGAAATTGAATGATAATTATTTTGAATTAAAAAATAGATTAGATACAAGTGAATCCTAATTCCTAGTCAATTTACAAATATTTGATTTATCTCATATTTATATGCTTTGTTAGTTAGATTATTTTATTGTTTTCTAGTTAATTTAATATATAAAAACCAAAAAAAAAAAAACTCATTAGTTATTAATTGCGTTATTTTAATAGATTAGTTAAATTTACTATAATCAAATCCAAATCTCTGTGGTTCGACCCTTGCTTCCAATACTATTCTATAATAGTCTTGTCCACTTGCAAGGAAAAAGATCAAATAAAACATCGATCAGGGACGAACCAAAGTGTAGGTGAGAAAATCATCGGGAGAGACAAACTCAGACGCCGAAGCAGATGACCGACCAAAATACGGGCTAGACTCAAAGAAAGTGACATCAGCAGACACTAAGTACCGACCCAAATCCGGAGAGTAACAACGATACCCTTTCTGAGTTCTAGAGTATCCAAGAAAGACACGCTTAAGTGCTCTTTGGTCTAACTTACCAACCTGTGGCCGAACATCTTGGACAAAACAAGTGCAACCAAACACTTTAGGAGAAACTGGAAACAATGACTGCGAAGGACGAAGAACAGAATATGGTATTTCTCCTTTAAGAACAGATGACGGAAGACGATTGATAAGAAAGGCAGCAGTGTGGACAGCATCAGCCCAAAAGGACTTAGGAACATTCATCTCAAACATCAATGCCCTAGCAACTTCCAACAGATGGCGATTCTTGCGTTCAGCAACACCATTCTGTTGTGGGGTGACAATACATGAAGATTGATGAATGATTCCATTCTGAGACATATAAGAAGAGAAAATACGAAAAAATATTCCTTAGCATTATCACTACGAAGATTTTGAACCAAACAATTGAAATGAGTTTTAATCTCGGCACAAAGAACAAAATAAGCGAAACAACTTATCTCTAGATTTCATTAAATAAAGCCAAGTACTTCTGGAATAATCATCGACAAAAGTAACAAAATAGCGGTACCCTGATTTGGAAGGCACAGTACAAGGACCCCAAACATCGGTATGAACTAACTCAAATAGGGACGCAGCCCGTTTATTAACTCTAAGAGGATATGACACACAATGGTGTTTAGCAAACTCACACGACTCACAAGGTAAACTAGAAATAGACCTACTTGGACACAATTTCTTAGGGCAGGCAATGACGGATGACCATGCGGCAGTGTAGGCGGAGAGGAGACAAAGTACTTTGACACGTAACCGATGCAACGGTAGAAGAGTGGCGGCAACAACTTCATCGGCGAGGTACAATCCATCGGTTTCACTTCCTTTACCAATAATCTCCCAAGTCCTCGAGATCACGAAAAGACAATAACCGGGGAAAGAAAGAAACCAACAATTTAAGGACTTTGTGAGTTTACTAACGGATATCAGATTATAAGGGAACTTGGGTAAGTATAACACAGATGTTAATGATAAAGAAGCAACAGTAGTGCTACCACTACCCAAGACTTTGGAAGAAGATCCATCAGCAAGAGTAGCGATTAGTAAACTTATTCGACGACTCATAGTAGATAACATACTTGAATCTCGGTCATATGGTCGGTAGCCCACGAGTCAATTACCCGGTGCCTAGCCAGAAGACAAAAGACATGTTATGGGATTACCTGACTTGGCTAAAGTTGCTTTGGAAGAGGAGGAAGGCTATTGAGACTAGTGAGACATCACAGTGCTTGTGAAAATCGGCAAACTCCGCGTCATTCATAACAACATTATGAGTCTCGGTTGACAAATTTGCTCGGATTTCTTGAGACGGTATGGCGAATCTGACGGGATTTGTTTTCTTGATACTCCATCTATTCTTGAGTGAGAGGCTTAGGACAACGGTTTTGAAATGACCTTGGTCTCCACAATTGTAACACACTCTAGGTCCTCACGACCTCAGGACCCTCTACCACCACGAGTTCCACCTCGAAAACCACCACGGCCTCCATCTCTACCTCCACGATAGCCATTCCCTTGTGAAACCAATGCTGATTTTGAGATACCTCCATATGTGATGACTCACCATTCCTCGTTGCGTCAAAAGTCTATCAAAGGCATCGACAAGGTACCCAATCTTTATTTGACAATGCTGAGATCGAACCACATCATACTCTTTCTCCAATCTCGATAGCCGACTAAACATCAACAGCTTCTCACGTTGAGCTTTCATCTCCTCAATATCATCGAAATATATAGCGGCGGTGAAATCCTCGCTCATACGCATGAAATCATAATAATAATCCATAATACTCCGCCCTTTGACTAGGGCGATGAACTTCTTGTGACAGATTGTACAACTTATTCAAATTGCTCGCTCAGAGAGAACCATTTATGCAAAAGTGTCCACAACTCCTTAAGCTGTTTTGCAATGTTGCATGAAGCGGTATAATTTTCCTTCTAATACAATTCACAATCTTTGGAAACAACACCTTGTCATCATCCAACCACACCTTAGCCACCTTTGCATCAATAGGACAATCTTGAACAAGATGTCCTTCTTTCAAATAAACCACCCATATTCACAGAACTAAATATCGCCATTCCGAAATTAGCCGATGCGCCTCCAAGATAATGTCAATCAATCTATTTTGGTTAGAAACAATCGTCATAATTGGTTCCCGCGAAGAAGCATCCTCGGCCATTGAATTGCACAAAATGACAAAATAAATTAAACCAGCCTACAAGTATCAAATCAGACACAAGTTCGAGTACCCCACACTGAAACCTAGGGCACAAATTTGAAATCGACACAAATCCAAACCTCAACTCACGAAAGGCCGATGCAAACCAGTCGCTATTGCTTCCGCCCAGCAGAGAATCGCTAGTCAAGCGAGCAACAAACATCAAGCGAGACGACGAGCGACCTAGGGCACCAGACAATTCGACACACAAAAGCAGATTCACACGGAGCAGCTTCGACTCAACAAATCCAGCTAGGGTTCGAAATCGAAACAGGGCACCAAATCGAGTCCACTCCGGCGCTTACATACAAGTTCGACTAGCTATTCCCTGGTCTCGAATCTCCACACCGCTCTGATACCATGTAACCGAGAAAAAAAGAAGAAGGAGAAGACGAGAGAGAAGTGGAGTCGGCAGCCAAAATCTGTGCGCATTCTTCATATTAACAATAACGACATATATATATATATACAAAATACCCTATCATCTAAATTACTAAACTACCCTTAATATCTAACAAAAATCAACTTACCAAATTGTGGTTATTTTTGTCTTTATTGAGTGATACCAGTCTTCCCCAACAATGACCAAGAATTTCATGTGTCGGAAGCTAATCATCCATGGCGGACATCTGTCTCTCTCATTCTCCCAGTGATACACATTCATCAAGCCTGAAATTCAGTTCAATTATTAGTTGAGTGGCAAAGCGTTCATGGATGATTCCCTGCCCCGTCCTCCCGGAAACACGGATGCACATGAAACCCAAAGATTGTGTCCATTCACTTGCAATTATTTATTCTCAAAGATCTGGGGAAAACAAAAAGTAAACCAAAATGATTACTTTTCAAACATTTGGCTGATATGTTTCCATTGTCAATCATATAGAAGTTTGCGAGCTTCCACCATAGTTCATTAGTTCTTAATCAGCAAGGGAGCTCAGGCAGCTTTAATCTTTAGGCTGAGTTTTTCAATAGATTGAAAGATGAAATCAAGTGAAAGAGAAATAAAAAACACCAAAATCAATTGAAAATGTCTAAAATATTTTAATGGACATTGACGGAAATGATCTCAGTGGGTTGAAAATAATTAAACAGTGAAAAGACTAAGTGGAATAGAAGATACATTCATGAAGAAGAGTTTTTCAGTTGTGGGTTAGCTAAGAGTCTCGGCTAGGAAGGTGTAGATTCAGGAAGATTACTTGACGGAGGTGATGCTATTTTGTTAAAATACCAACAAGCTCCCATTTGAATTTCTCTAAAAGGCTATCTGACTAGGGTACTTTTCAAATGGGATTACTTTTTTGGAATGGAGTATATGTATTTGTATGTATAAATGACCTTTTTATCTGCTCATCAATTACGCATACAAATATTCATGATGTATAGTTGTGCGCTTGATATAAATGGAGTCAACTAAGGCTGCTAAACCCTCAAAGATTGATGTATTTCTCTTTCAAGTGCCAACTACGCTAACCCTAAATCGATGCACTGCCTTTTCAAGTGCAGTAATTAGGTAGTTAACTTAAGTTTGTGTTTTTATGTATGAAGCTACGATCTTGTTGAAAGATCTATTTAGTTTGATGCACTTTATATTCTTTCGCCTTGATTTTACTATGTGGTCCAACTTTGTTAATGTATCAGCTGATTGGCCTCCCCACCTCTCAATACACCTATGGTTTTACTTCTGTTTTCAGGTACAACAATGCTAGGTTTACAACTATTTCAACAACTATTGCTACAACTAAGCTTTGATGAAGGACAAAATTGTCTTTCACCAAAACACATTTGACCCTCATCAAGGCTTAGTTGTGTCAATAGTTGTAAACATAGTATTTTTGTTTCAAGTATTGGTAATTATTGATTTTGGCAACAGACGCGCTACAAAAAGTTTATTTTTATTTGTGGGAGTTTTCCATGTTAAGTTTGTCTTTTTTCATGTGAGGTGAACTTTTCTTCCCAACGAGGATGCTTCTAATAATGTTTGTACATCAAGCAGCTATTATCAATTATTGATTATTTGCATTAAAGCATACTCTTAATGCTAGCGGATCTTATATCAGGTTTTAACATTGTTGGAGGGTGCCATAAAGAGGGACTTCTTGTCATCAAACTTCGAGACGACAAATGAATTGTTGGGTTCCTCGAACCTGACAGGATATGTGAATAATGGCTTCGTGAGTCCTGAAACAGTTTTTGTGCTTCCATGGCTACCCCAGACAACATCTTCCTTGGCCCTAAGGCTAATGGAACTCGATATGTCCATCTTCTACAAGCTGAGTCAGAAAGAGGATGCTGAAAAAGACAAAGGAACAGGTGATTTCATGGTAAGTGTAGTAAAGTAAATTCTTTCAATGGTAGAGGTTTTTGTTTCTGCATTATGGTGAGATCGTACCATAAGTATATCAATTCATGCATATTTTTCAAATATCCAAGGAGATTGCTGTGTAGTGGGCTTGCTCTAGCAATCTCCCTCATCACCTAGGTGCAGAAATCTCTTTTTTTATTTTTTAATTACCTTTAGATTAAGACGCATGGAGAGGCATAGACTTTGGGATGGAGTTGTCTCTTTTATTCTCTTAATTATTATACATGAAAAAATGCGAAAAGGAAAGGAGAAACATGATTTGTTAGTGGTGGAAAGGAACTCGTAGGGTGCTTTACTGGCTTTTTGTGCTTGTATTTTTTTTCCTTACCTTCCAAATGCCTTCTAGTTGATATTTGTTACCCTATTTTTTTAAAATTAAAATATGGGTCCGCTTTTGTAACTCCTTTCTTCCTTCAGACTCCTCTATCAGTATGCTGCTGTGAAGAATGCTGTCGAGGGTGAACCATTGGAAGGTGTTTATGAAGCTGGAAACCTACAACAAGAGCCCTGGGTTGATCCAGGGAGTGGACATATGAGCTCTGGAAGAGGAAGAGGCGTACGAGGCCGTGGGTGTTCTCGTGGTGGGAGATCTCAGAGAAGGGCCATTGGCCAGCGAGTAACACACCAAATGGAGACAGGGCTGGCCAATTAGTGGGTTGGAAAGGGCGAGCACGAGGGCGTGGAGGACGTGAGGCGGGGTCTTGAACCATCAGGAGTAAGCAAAAGCTGTTGAAGAAAACAACTGATAATGTTGGTCAGAGAGAAACTGGAAGATCCAGTGTTTGAGAATATTGCGGGTGCTAGTCTGCAGGCCTGGAATATTGAAGAAACAACAGAACTGCAATTCACAAATGTCGAAAATGCTAGCAGTTCAGAAAGATCAGAGTATGAGAATGACAATGGTCGAGTCGAGGATGAATATGATGAAGATCTAGTAGTAGATGCCTATTCGAATGTCTACACCGGACAGTCGGAGTGCTTCATGGGTGGTGTTGACTATGGTGTAGACGTTGAGGAGGAAGATGACCGTGTTGAAGAAGAAGACGATGACATCAATGAAGATGATGATGATCAGGGTGATGTAGATGTTGATGGTTTCTTCAATGGTGATTCAGATGAGAATAGGGATGTTGGTGGAGGGCAAATTGGCAACCCGGATGACATTACCGAATCATCGTCAGGTTACAGTGATTAGGAGGAAAACAAATACAGAGAAAAAGAAAAAGTTTCTATGTACAATAAGTATATCATTAGGCTGGAATTGATCTTGCCAGAAGGCCTCTTATTGCCTTTGTAACTTTCTAGTATTTCCTATATATTTGCTTCTTACTGTGCGGAGTCCAGCACTTTAGTTTACTGTCAATCTTATTTATCAAGTTGGGCTGGCTTCGTTTATCAAAAATTGTTAGCATCTCCCACTGTAACTTACGGCTGTAAGTTGTTTGAAATCTACTATCACACCTAGGTTTGGTGATTGTGTGGGTTGAGTCGGGTCGAAATAGGTAACTGGTCGAAACAGGTCGTGACCCATTATAACTCAAATGTTAAATGAGTTAAAATGAATTGGGTCAAAATGGGTAATGGTTTTCAACATATATTTAGTGGCATTGGTCAAGTATGGCCATATTACCCGGTTGTTATACATATATTGCCTTTGACAAATCCACTTTTGGTTCTGACCAAAACGCCCCTGCGTAAAGTGGTCGACTAAAGTGGTCGTCAAGTGGTCGACATATCGACCATGAGTAAATTTTTTGACCAACGTGAATTTATTGGATATACATCGGTTTATCCAATAAACCACTTGGTTTATCCGTCGACTACTTACCAATACGTATATACACACCTATGGTCGATCGAACAAACTCACGGTTCATTCTAACACAACATTTGTCGACTTAGAACCCTCTCAGTGACGACCATCGATTTCGATTTGATTTTGGATTTTGATTCAAACCTCAGGAGATTTTAAGAAACCCTAATTCATTTGTGATAATCGATTCAGAACCAGGTAAACCTTACATTGCTTTTTCGCTTAGGGTTTTAATGTTGTCTTTATGGTTTATAATTTGAGTCGACCTCATTGTTTATCAATAAACCATGTACCGGACTTTTGTTTATATTGACAAACCAATTTATAAACCATGTACCCACTTTTTTGTTTATATTGACAAACCGGTTTGCAAATCATGTACTGCCTTTTTGAGTCGACTTGCATTGTTTTATCAATAAACCATGTACACGCTTTTTGTTTATATTGACAAACCAATTTACGAACCATGTACCTACCTTTTTGTTTATATTGACAAACCAGTTTGCAAACCATGTACCTGCCTTTTTGAGTTGATCTGCTCTGTTTTATCAATAAACCATGTACCTGACTTTTTGTTTATATTGACAAACCAATTTACGAACCATGTACCTACCTTTTTGTTTATATTGACAAACCAGTGTGCAAACCATGTACTCGCCTTTTTGAGTCGACTCAGACTGCCTTGTTTATCAATAAACCATGTACTGCCTTTTGTTTATATTGATAAACCGAGTGCAAACTTGTTGTTTGGTAAACCGTTTGGAAAACAAGGTGCAAACCGCCGTTTGGTAACTTTTTATAAACCCATGACCATCGATTAACATTATTAACAGAGACAATGACATTGGGGTTTATCCATAGTTTATTAATAAACCATATACTCGCCTTTTTGTTTATATTGACAAACCCAATTTGCTTTATAACCATGTGTTTTATAAACGGATTATAAAACCATGTCTTAAACCAAGTGTAATTTCATATGGTTCATGAATTTCCTGTCCGTAAACCTTGTTTTAATAGCCGTAGATAATAGTTCCTTGTTTTAATGTTTAATTTGTATTTCTATTACAGAATATGGCGAGGATATATTGTTGCCCGTGATGAATGGTACAAAGCGAAGGTTACATCAAGATGTAATCTGTTAGTATTAGATGAGGTTTATAATTCATTGGATGAAGCACACCAAAATATTTTCTTGTTGTCGACTTTTGGTGAGTCAGTATAAGATGAGAAAGAATATGAGTAAGAGCAATGTGATGCATGTGTTAGGACTTTTTAGGATTCAACGGTCACCAACAAATAATAATAATGAAATATGGTTTCGTATTGGTGGTCAAGAAGTAAAATTTTCCTTTTCGGACTACACCTTAATCACGGGTTTAAAACACGGATTATTAGACGATTATTGTGATGAGATCCCTAGTACCAAGGCACTAGTGGATAAATATTTTCTGAACGCAGAGGCGTGAAGCTCGAAGAGTTGAAAAAAAATTTATAGATGCAACCGACATGGATGATAAAGCGAAGTTGGGTCTTGCGGTTGTTTGGGAGTATGTGCTAAGGGGTATTTCACCTAATCTTTGCTATTGGCGTGGGTGTGTTAAGTATAGTTGAAAATTTGGATTTGTTCAATAAATATCCATGGGGAACAAAGTCGTATCCCCACCTTCTCAATTCAATGATGAAGATGGCTACTTCTTCGCTCGGACTTGTATGCAATGGCTTTTCAGTTGGCATTACGGGGTAACCAATTGTATATATTATATGGTTAGCCGATTTTATATTGAATGGTTATGTAATTATTTAAATTTGATATGCTTCTAATATGTAACATTTTTAAAATGCGAGGTTTGGATATTTGAGTTGTGCCATGATTTTCCCCGGATTTATAGACTTATATGAGCTATCAAACATCGATAGTCAAGTGCCGAAAACTCAGAATGTCAATTGGAAGTCTTGCCAAAATCCGCATTTATGAGGAAATTATCCATACATTGGATATTACAAAGGTAAATGTAGAGTTTGATTAATAATGTTGTGATTCCAAACTTTGTTATTTTATAAAGCAGTAGTGCCTAGTAGAGTTGATTAATCAAGTTGATATTTTGCTCAATTGACGTGAGGATGAAGTGCTTGTTCCATTGACCCCACCTATTGAGGTAGAAAAACAATGACCCTATGTTGTTGAGTATGAGCGGACAGGTTTGGCACCGATTGGAGCACATCCTTCCATGTTGTGGTGAACATGTTGAAGATGAAGGCCATCAACGGCAGCAGCCAGCAACAACTCCTCCCGACAACATCCCTATCCTCTCTCGTTGTGACTAGCACCAGCACCAGCACAAAGAAGACTAGCACTCCTTATATTAGTGCAATTTTTGATTTATTGCGAGAAGATGGACCAAAGATTGATCATCTTAGGGACCTGAAGTGTGACCTTGGATCGAAAAGTGGTAAAGTATTTGCCCTTTTGATTTTGAGTAATTGGTTGTGAATATTAATTAGATCATACTTACCTAAACACTTACCTACTTGAATTGATTGGGATGATCTAAAACAAGTTTAGATCTTGCTCGACAACAAGCATCACCCCCAACTTGGCATTGAATCCCACCCGTGACTTTTCTCCTACTTTTCCAAGTTTTGCTTCCTTTTCGTAATCAATGCCAATCCCACCATCTCACTACTCCCCTGACCACCACTCCCATCTCCACTACTCTCCCTACAACCACCACTCCCATCATCTCTACTACCTCCTACCACCACTCCCATCATCTCTACTACTCCTCCTACCACCACCACTCCCATCATCTCTACTACTCTCTCTCTGCTCTCTACTACTCCCCTCCACCTCTCCCATCTCCACTTCCTTACCTACACCACCATTCCCCATCTCTACTACTCCCCTACCATCACTCCCATCTCCACTACTCTCCCACCACCACTCCCACCATATACTACTCCCTTACCACCAATCTCATCTCCACTACCATTGCAATGAAGAGTGAAAGTGTCTTCCAAAGGAAGACCGAGTAAAAAAAGTGAAAAGTGAAAGGGGTGATGGAAGATTTGGAAGATATTTTGGAAGAAGGATCGCATTTTGAAGCGAGGGAAAATGCCGAGGATAAGCGAGGAAAAATAGAAGAGGTTAATGGTAGGAAAAAGAAATGTCTCCCTTGGTATTGAGCGCTTGTCAATATTTTGGAATCGAAGAAAAAGAGGGGAGAAAAAGCATCTGCTTGTAATATCTTCTCCTTATATCACGCAAAACCTCTTTGCAACT
>JABEVN020001808.1:0-23557 GCA_013146195.2 Codonopsis lanceolata | reverse complement strand
CATATCCTAAATTACTTTCGGCCCAGTCAAATTGACTATACCATGGCGCACTGAAATCCCCTATTGCTTTCGAGAAGGCCCGTAAGCGCACCACTGGTGCCTTACACCTTGAGCGGTGGAGGCCTGGCTCGAGATGATCTTGATGATGGCTTGGGCATAGGATCCCCACAGCTCCGTGGCGGCCAATGTGCCGGCACTCGAGGCCAGAAGGCCGAGAGAAGGAGGGGCAAATCACGAGGCCAGCTGCCCGGTACCAAGTGGAATTAAAGGCCCACAGCATGAGGGGCAGCTAGCTGCAACGACCGAACGTCCAGATGTAGCTAGGTGTTTTGCATTTTTGTCGGCCGATGGGCCAACTGATGTGCGTACTTCCAATTTTTATCGTACATTTGGTTTTTGATGAACAATGACTTGTATTTGCTTTTTACTTTATAATTTTGCTCGATTTCTTTACTTGTGTTTTCCTGCATTCGATTAATACTAACACATTTGTGTGCGGGATGGCCCAAATATAACAGCAAAAGCAATTATATGAATCGACCACATAGAATTATGAAACTGAACCGAGAAATAAAGGTGAGCAAACTATTATATATCGAGTTTAGTGTAATTCGGGCAAGAGCTCGAGGTATGTCTGATATCGGCCGGGGCTTCCCAATCAAATGGCCTCGTTTTGAGATGCTTGCACGGCCAAGCCTTTTTGATAGGCGGGGGGCCCTATCGCCAGGCGAGAGCTTGAGCTGCCTAGCGGGCATGGCCCGGCTTCGGCGACCAACGGCCCATGGCCCCTTGTTCGATGTGGGTAACTCGAAGCGATTGTCGATATATCAGCGGGTGTAGAGATATACGACTAGCAGTGTTGCTCGGTATTATAGGAATCGAGGTAGCTAGCCGCTATCCAGATGGGCGTAGCCCTAGTGTGGCGGGCATCTGAAATGCGTGAACGGGCAGGGCGTATCTCACCCCGAGGAAATTAAGTTCACTAATACTTGGGTGTTTGAGTGTTAGGGCAGCCTGGTTGCTTGTTAGGCAACGCAACTTTGTCGAGCATGCGTAAGCAATCGATAGATGCCAATAAATCTGAATAGAACAAATTATAGAAGACTTGCCTTTATTAATAACATTGGTGACTCAGCCCAGTTTGTGAGGACTTGCCGCTTCATGTCTTGAAGATGACTTAAGGTTAGTACTTTTTCAAATGATAAGCGGGCCACTAATGCTCAGTGTCTTTCCTTCAGGAGTCGGGGTATGTAGTGCCCTCTGCGATTATACCAATAACTTGAAAAGGTCCTTCCGGTTGGGTGATAGCTTTCCCCATTACGCTCGTTGGCTGTTACCTCCATCTTTCTAAGTACCCGGTCTCAAACCATGAAATCTACTTGCCTCGGACCCTTTTGTCATGATGAGCTTTTACTTTCGCTTAGTTGACCATTACGGTGCGGGCATCCCGTCTTCTTTCTTCCAAGATAAAGGTCTATTGTCCACGCAAAGTAAGGTTGTTCTTTCATTGTAATGGGAGACTCGATAGCTAGGCAAAAGCCATTTCAAGCGGAATCATTGCCTCGGATCCATAAGTGAGAAGAGGGGATTTCCCCGTTGGGTCGTCTGATGGATTTCTAAGCGCCCATAAAGGTGATGGTAGTTCCTCGGCCCATTTCACTTCGCCCTTCTAAATTTCTCTTTGAGTGCGTGTAAGATGCGCTTATTCGGCTTGGCTTGTCCGTTCCCATGAGGATAAGCTACGAATATTTGATGTTGGGCGCCCAGCGAGCACGTTCTGATGAACAGCAAAGCCGGTGGCGTGATGCGATATGATGCCGCGGAAGGCCGAATCGCACCATACTTGATCATGGGCGAACTTGATGGCGTTTGCCTGCGTGATTTTGGCGGAGGCTGCTTCTCCATTTAAAGCAAAGCAGATGGTGACACTGGTGCTACATATTTGCCTTGTGCTAGTGGGAGCGGGCCGATCGAATCAATTCCAGCATGTCGAAGAGGCGAACGCGGCAGGGGGGTTTGCGTGGTGGATGGAAGCCTTAGTATGTCGCGGCCATCTCGCCTTGTCACATTCGCAAACATACTTTCTCGTCCGCCGGGGTTATCTGTAGTATCCTGCGCGCATATACCCTCTGCGCTAAGCGCGGGTGCAGGTGGCCGCCGATTCTCCCTCGTATGCACTTCATATAAAAGCATGCCAGGTTAGTGCAGGGGTACCGCAGTGACATGGAGTGGACCTTAGATCAAGCATGCAAATTCCCCACTACTACAGTGGAAGCAATACATTACAGTTGTGGTGGCCTTAGCTTTGTCAGAGGCGGGGATCCTGCTCGATGTAGTCCTCATGATGATGATCCAACACGGTGTGGCTCGATATCCATTATCTTGGTCTATCAATTAGGAGTCTCCTAGTCTTCGATCATTCTTGAAGGATTTAGTAACGACAAGTTTGCAGTATCTTGGACAAAATAATGCCATGTTGTCGGCCGATCAGTGGAGTGATCTCGGTTTTGAAATTTTCAAAATTCCGCTTTGACAGTTGATGATATTTGACCCGGTGAGGGTGATGTACCATGTATTCCCACGGACTTGGTTCACAACCAATTGTGAATCAGAGTGCACGGTGATCATTCAACTCCCATGTCATTGCAAGCTCGAGGCCGAAACAATCAGCCGTTACTCGGCGGCGTTGTTGGAGAGCGAGGAACTTAAACCCGAAGTGCTAACTTCAGTGCAGCAACGTTAGGAGCTGAGAAGGATGCCGACTCGCTCCGGGTTTGCTAAAATGCTCCATCAACATATAGATCCCAACGATAGGCGGGCCAGGGTTGAGCATTGTTCTTGCCGAACTCCATTAGTAGCGGGTTTCAGAGACTTTCTTCTTGTTAGTGAAGCTTGTTTCTACCAAAAAATTGACCAACGCGAGCCTTGATTGCTGCTTTAGGCGGAGTAGTCTATGTGGAATTAGGTAGCTCTATCGCCCGTTGAGTAGTGCCTTTAGTAGAGTCGAGACTTATGAAGGATGTGCGTAGTGGTGCATGCATTAATATCTTTATGATTACGCTATGAGAAAAATAAGCCTTAATTTTAGAACTGACTACAACAAGCCCGAATAGGCTAACTTACGCATTAAAATAACAACCCTCAACATGGTAGGGGCTTTGGATACACAATACATAGGTTTTGAATGTCTAATTCTTCCTGGCTTGAAAGCAGTGACCACGGCAGAAGCGTGTCGCTAGATATCTGAGCTCACGGAGTGCAGGCTCTAGGAGGGGTGGTTTGCCAAGATATTCCTTGAGGCACTCGAGGGCTTTGGCGATGCGCATTCCGCTGAACCCTTTGTTGCTTGCGCAAGACTTTGAAAAGCGGAAGGCACTTCTCCGGTGGCCGGGAGATGGGCGGCCCAGGCGGCGATTCTACCGTTCGGCCGTTGTTTGTCACGGTGGGGGTACATTTCCATGTCGAGTAAGGCTGCGGGTCTTCATAGGGGTTTGCTTCTATCCCTTGATTAACCATGAACAGAATTTTCTGCTTTCGAACCCCAGCGCACTTGCTCGGATTCGGAGCTTCATGTTATGCTTTCGTAGATTAGCAAATGTTTACTGCCGGGTCAAGAGTGTGGTCGCGGCCTTTGGTTTTGATGACCATGTCATCTATGTATGCCTCCATATTCCTCAAACATGAACCGTGGAAGACCTTGTTAACCATCTTGTTGATAAGTTGCCTTACAGCTGTGGCAGTGTCAATTCGTCAAAATTAATTCACCTACTTCCTAATACGAGTATAAGGTAAGTCGGGATCGTATCCAGAGGGCGTTGTACTTATTCCTTTTTAGAATTTTACTAAGTAAATAATGCATACAATTTATATTTTTAATTAACTAAAAATAAACTAATTACCTAATTAGCGAAAATTAATGCTTCTAATTTAACTAACAAACTAATACTTGACTTAATTCAATAAAATAAATTCCAGCCAATGAACCAAATTTCATCTCGTATTTTACTTCTGATCATAGATGCAAAAATATCTTGTTAAATTACAAATAAACCGGTTAAAAGTGTCGACGAGCCTAACACTCAATCTCTCCTTACCGTATTGATAATCAAGAGGCGCTCGTTAATTATCGTCTAACCGAATTACAACCTCAGAGGCGCTCGTAAGATTTAATAACCGGTTGCATTAAGAAGAGAGACCGATTCAAAGCCATGCATATTGAAGCAATAACATGTAACTAAGATTATTCGTTCGTAATACGGTCCGATTATGCTTGTGATGCCTAAAGGTGCATTACTCGCCACTTTGTTAAAACCGAGGACAATTACGGATCAACTTGGCGTTAACTAGCTATAGACTATTATGTTAATTAATATTCTGCCACAAACATCAATTAAACACAATAATCTTGCAACGTGCTAAGCGGAGAGCGAATAAATATTTGTAATGAAACAAGAGTTGATTCCATTAGATCTCACGAAGTAGAATGTTGGAGACTTAATTGTTCATTATTTGGAAGAAGAAGTTTAGCTACTAAACATAATTAAAATACTTACAAAATACCAAAGATTTAATGTTCCTGCAAGTCTTGAACTCAAGAAAGAATACAAGTTATTTATACCCTTTCTCTTCTAGCAATTGTTAGTGACTTTTCTCCCTCAAAGTTACTGCCTGATTACTCTCTTCCTTCTGGCCGAATTCTCTCCTTTAAGTTCAGAAAATATCTCAATAAATATCACTATCTCTTCCCACTAACTCCACTATTTGGTAGTTTTAAAACTACCAATAACTTCTCAAAACCTCCACTACTTGCACATTATCATTTTCATTCAATACATAAAGCGAATTTAGGCAGAAATAAGCGTAATGTCTAGCGCCTAAAAATGCGCTTGAAACGGTGACTAGCTCGGCATTCGACTCGAAGCGTGGATATCACATGCCCGCGTGACGGACCGCAATTTCATTTTCTTGCAATCAACATTTTTTCTTAGTTTTCCTCTTTTGCGGCTCCTTCACACCTACAAACATTAACAACCAAAAGCAACCAAAAGTGTAATATTTACTCTATAATTAATCATAAAAACAGTTAATAATATCACACTTTTGCGCTCCTATCAAAATTCCCCCACACCGAATCGATGCGTGTCCTCAAGCATCTTCAAACCAGACAAGAATGCATGTTTTTATCTGTACAACTTATGAAGATATGATTTTTCTTGAATGCAGGTATTTCAATGTGCATGACCATAGGAAAAAATCAAAATTAAATCAAAATAATGGAATTCTTAAAATGTGTCATCTAAATTAACTAACATGTTTCCAAAAGAATCTTCAACCTTCACATATGCATGTCTCAACCATCCTCACGGAGACACTCATCCACTCAAGTGTTTAGATAAGGATATGTAATTAAGCACTGCGACTTCGGCCACAACGGAATGCAATTACCATAAGCTTGCAAGTTGATCAAATCTCCATCACTAAGTATGAGTTTAAAACACCAATCAAAAGGTCTTTTAAAGGTTGTAACGGGGCTATGGGTTAATAAGGTATGATATAGGGATATAAGGTGAATTAAAATGTCAAGGAATTGTAGAAATAACACATTACTCACGACTCAATTATCAGCGATTAATGTCCTCATGAAGCTCAAATCCTTGATCACAACACTTTTGCTGGCGAAAATAGATATTAAGATTTTTACTTCAATTACAGCTTCTTGAACTTTTATTCTTCTTCTTTTTTTCTTTTCTTTTTTTTTCTTTTTTTTTTCTACAAACTCTTAGTCTGCTGCCACAACTTTTTATTCTGCTGTTTTACAGCCAATGATGAACTGCAATTCTTATTTTGCATTCACTATTTAAAAGCGAGAACCACATTCAATGCTTAACTCAAAATCAAATATCTCACTTTCTTGAACAAAACAAGATATACTTCATCTAATGTCCAACTCACTGAGGCGAATTAAAACTATGATTCACATGTAATTCCTACAATTCTTGACATAGGTTAATGAAAAAGAAAGTTAAAAAGGCTAAGGTTCATTTAAATCTGGTTGAGTCAAAGAAATAGGTAAGGCTCAAAAGGGCTAACTAGGGGGTAATATTAAAAGGGTCGGATAGAAAAAAGATAGCCAAAATTGGTATTTCCTAAATGCCTTAATCATGTTAGTGCATAAACCCATTTATGTGATCTCGAAATGTAAGCAAACATGCAAGTTCTAGAATTGGCATCCGAGTGCGAGTAAACACACAAGAAGAAGCGAGAGCAAAATGAATGGAATGCTCCATAAATGGCCCAAAATCTCACTTTAAATGGCTATAAGTCAACACATACATATCCAAAGGTTGAAGAAATTTTTTTTCTGAAAACATGCAATTTAAATTAGAACAGAAACATTTCAAAAAGAATTCCATCATATATCAAAAATTCCTATTTTACCATGATTATGCACATTAAAATACCAAACATCCCAACATCAAAAATCATATCCTCATATCCAACCAGAATACCCAACAACAAAAGAAACATGCATTCAAGATTTCAAGATTCACCAAAATCCAAAATCCCTCCCCACACAAAAGCGTGCATTGTCCCCAATGAACAAATAAGTACAAAATAAAAAGGAGAAGAACTTCCCTAATCGGGAGGGCCGGAGGCGGCGGGGTGTTCGTTGATGCGAGAGGGCCGGCATGCGGGACACAGGCGATGGGGTAGAGCTCGCCGCGGCGAAAAATTGAAGAGGGCCGGCATAGGACTCCGTGATGAATGCGAAGAAAGAAGAAAGTGGTTGAAATTTCAGCCGGCTCGACGAACTACGACCACTCTCGCGGCATAATCGCGAGCAACCAATCGGCGTCGATGTGGAGCATGAGGTGGAGCGGCGTGGTGCTTGGGAGCCATTGACAGAAGCGAATAACAATGGTGGGCGGAGACTGGGGAGATGAAGAAATTCGCCTGAGATTGATGAAGATGAAGGGGAGAGTGCGTGCTTGATGAGAAGAGGTTAGGGCTAAAGCCCCCAAATTGAATTGTAGTCGTTTTATGTGAGCGACCTCTCCACTATTCATCCGCTTTTTTGCCCTCTTTACGACACAACCCCTGTAGTTTTGGTGCACGTCTGAAGAAATTGGTTTGCTCAGTATCTCCACAAAAACCCACTCTGTACTTTTCCTGCATGCAGACTCACGACCTTTCTTTGCCACAACCAAACTTAAAAGCAACATTAAATCAGAAAAGGCAAACTAATTAAAACTGAGAAAATGCAAACTAATTAAAACTGAGAAAATCTAAAAATTAAAATTACAATAAAATGAAAATAAAGATAGAAATAAAGAAAATTAAAATAAACAAAATTAAAAACATTGGGTTGCCTCCCAACTAGCGCCGCTATTTACGTGCGTAGCTAGACCCAGCGCCTACTCTTCCTACAACTCGGTCAAATTATTTCCAATGATAAGCGGCAATGGAGGAAGAATTTTTTCTTGAAAATGGTAATGAAAAAAAGCAAAATCAAACACAGGTGTTACCTCCATTGTGGAATATAATGCCATAGTATTTCCTTGTACCTCCTCAATGCCTTGGAAGGCACATTTGTCAAACATTTTACGCACTAATTCCACTTCTCATCATTTTCCTTCTTTTGTAGTGAAAATTTTCCTAGAAAAGGTTGAAGAATGACAATTTTCTGATTTTGTGCACCCAATTCTTTAGCTTCTTTCTTCGACGAATCATGTTGCACACTTTCTTCATTGTTGTTGCTATCAACATAATTTTTCTCCTCTATCTTTCTCAAGGACGCGGCTAGCTGCGAAATTTGATTTTCAAGAGATTTTATTCTAGCCTTGGTTTCCTGTCTGTCTTGTTGAATCGTGTCGGCCAAACTTTGGATTAAACTCTCAGCGGAGTTCTCGAACTAGTAAAGGGCGTGATGGTGGAGATGGTTGGAATGGTGGCGAATTTGTTCTTTGCCATTGAAACCCTCCTACAACATTTACATGTTCATTCAAATCCTCTTGTAACATTGGACACATATCAGTTGGATGGCCAACATTCACGCAGATTCCACACGCCTTGACTTGCTGAACTTGCCCTGAGACAAATTTCTCCAAAACAGAAGTTAAAGTGTCTAATCTACGATCAATAGAAAAAACATTTACCTCATTTTCAGCCATAACATTACAATAAAATTCTTAAAAGGAAATAAATAGCAAAATCGTTCCCCGGCAACGGCGCCAAAATTTGACGAGTGTCAATTCGTCAAAATTAATTCACCTACTTCCCTAATAACGAGTATAAGGTAAGTCGGGATCGTATCCACGAGGAGCGTTGTACTTATTCCTTTTTAGAATTTTACTAAGTAAATAATGCATACGAATTTATATTTTTAATTAACTAAAAATAAACTAATTACCTAATTAACTGAAAATTAATGCTTCTAATTTAACTAACAAACTAATACTTGACTTAATTCAATAAAATAAATTCCAGCCAATGAACCAAATTTCATCTCGTATTTTACTTCTGATCATAGATGCAAAAATATCTTGTTAAATTACAAATAAACCGGTTAAAAGTGTCGACGAGCGCCTAACACTCAATCTCTCCTTACCGTATTGATAATCAAGAGGCGCTCGTTAATTATCGTCTAACCGAATTACAACCTCGAGGCGCTCGTAAGATTTAATAACCGGTTGCATTAAGAAGAGAGCCGATTCAAAGCCATGCATATTGAAGCAATAACATGTAACTAAGATTATTCGTTCCGTAATACGGTCCGATTATGCTTGTGATGCCTAAAAGGTGCATTACTCGCCACTTTGTTAAAACCGAGGACAATTACGGATCAACAGCGTTAACTAGCTATAGACTATTATGTTAATTAATATTCTGGCCACAAACATCAATTAAACACAATAATCTTGCAACGTGCTAAACGGAGAACGAATAAATATTTGTAATGAAACAAGAGTTGATTCCATTAGATCTCACAGTAGAATGTTGGAGACTTAATTGTTCATTATTTGGAAGAAGAAGTTTAGCTACTAAACATAATTAAAATACTTACAAAATACCAAAGATTTAATGTTCCTGCAAGTCTTGAACTCAAGAAAGAATACAAGTTATTTATACCCTTTCTCTTCTAGCAATTGTTAGTGACTTTTCTCCCTCAAAGTTACTGCCTGATTACTCTCTTCCTTCTGGCCGAATTCTCTCCTTTAAGTTCAGAAAATATCTCAATAAATATCACTATCTCTTCCCACTAACTCCACTATTTGGTAGTTTTAAAACTACCAATAACTTCTCAAAACCTCCCACTACTTGCACATTATCATTTTCATTCAATACATAATTTAGGCGAATAGGCGAAATAAGCGTAATGTCTAGCGCCTAAAAAGTATGCGCTTGAAACTTCGGTGACTAGCTCATTTCGACTCAGCGTGGATATCACATGCCCACGTGACGCAATTTCATTTTCTTGCAATCCAACATTTTCCTCTTAGTTTTCCTCTTTTGCAGCTCCCTTCACACCTACAAACATTAACAACCAAAAGCAACCAAAAGTGTAATATTTACTCTATAATTAATCATAAAAACAGTTAATAATATCACACTTTTGCGCTCCTATCACCCTGCGTTCTTCAGCTCGAATGGCATCATCTTATAACAGTAAAGGTCTTCCGCTGCCCGGAAGGCTGTCTTCGCTTTATCTTGCTCGTTCATCCTGACCTGGTGGTATCCTGAGTATGCATCCAGAAAGCTGAGCATTTCGAAACCAACTATGGATTCTACCAGCATATCTATACGAGGCAGTGGGTACCTGTCTTTCGGGCAAGCTTTGTTGAGACTCGTGAAGTCGACACACATCCGCCACTTGTCATTGGCCTTCTTGACCATCACTATGTTTGCCAACCAGGTCGGGTATTGGATTTCTTCGATGATATCTGCCCTTAGGAGCTTTTCAATCTCTGCCCGGATGGCTGCACTTTTCTCAAGGGAGTACTGTCTTGGGCGATGCTGGATAGGTCGGAATGTCGAATCAACATTTAAGTCATAACGTGCAACGTCCTCACTGATTCCTTGCATATCCTTGACAGTCCAGGCAAATACATCCATACTGTTTTTTAGCAGCTCGATCAGCCTTTCTCGAGCTTCAGGAGGCATGGCCTTCCCGATTTTAATTTTCTACTCGAGGTAGGCGGGGTTGATGACTATTTCTTCCAGCTCGCCTTCAGGCTAGATATCAGGCTCATCCCGCACTTGCAGGGTATCCATCTCGATATTTCGCGGCTCAAGGCGCTTAGGCTTGTGCCTAGAAGGCGCTGGGGATGGGGCCTGTGCGGGCTCCTCTATTTCCATGGGATCCTCTGCTCCAGATGTTTGTCCAATCTCAATATTGTTTATAGGGACAGGAGCTGTCGTAGCATCGGACATCTTTTTCTCTGGGACTGATGTTGTCTGGTCGGGAATGTCCACGATCAGTTTCTGCTGTTTCCTTTGGGAATCTCGGACATATTCCCACATTGCCCGGGGTTTACTATTCAGGATACCCACTCCATCCTCTGTATAAGACTTTGCCTTCTGGTGAGGTATTGAAGCCACCATCTGGAATTTGGCCATGGCCGGTGCGCCCATGATGCAGTTGTATGCTGATTTGAGATCGATCACTAGAAAATTGATCACCTCCGTTCGGGTTTGTGCCCCGTCCCCCATGAAAACTTCGAGCTCGATGGTGCCTTTGACGCCCACTTGATGGTTGGTGAACCCTTCCAGCTTTCCCAAATAAGGCTTGAGTCGGGCATCTGCTAACTCTAACTCTTTGAAGCAGGAATAATACATGATGTCTCTGCACGCTCCAGTATCAAGTAGAACCCTATGGACTTGTCATTCGTTTACTGAGCGAGGGATGACCAATGGTGCTCGGAGGCCAAGGGGTGCTTGTCAACTCACCGCGAGTAAAGTAAAGAGGGGTGCTTGCCACTCCTGCGAGTAAAGAAGATATTGGAGCTCCCACTTATCCTTGGAGAATTAGAGAGGGAGTATATGTGCTTCCTAATTTGAGTATTAGATGGAAGTTCTTCCTGGATCACATTGACCACTCCTCGAATCTGAGGGGCCTGGCCACCTATTCCTCTTGGAGGTCTTCCCTGCCTATCGTTATTCGCATTGTCCCCATTGCCCTGATCTTTCTTGAAGCGGTCCAGCTTGCCCGTGTTGATCAATTTCTGTATTTCACGTTTTAACACCAAACATTCCTCTGTGGTATGCCTGGTACCATGATGGTAGTCGCAGTACTTCGTGTTGTCCCTAGTATGAGCAAGCTCAGGGTCAAGCGGATAGGGAACTAGCAGCGCATCTCCTACTTGGAACATGATTTCTTCCCGCGTAGTGTTCAGCGGGGTAAACTGTGCTTCCCTGAATAACCTTTGCCCGGGAGTAGATGTTCTCCTCTTATCTCTGCGTGGGCGGTTATTGCCCTCCGGGCCCTAGTCAGCTGGCGTGGCCGAGCTGTCCTGCGTTTTGTCCTTGTTTTTACTCTTATCTGCCCTGGCGATATCGGTCGAGCAGAATAGGTGGGAACTAGCTAGCAGCTCGGCTTTGGAGGCCTCCGGATTCATGGCCAACATTGTTTTTAGTGGCCCCGCTTTCATGTTGTTTAGGTAACAGAACGTTATCTCTGGGTCACTGGTCGCAGTCACTTGGTCGAGCATCTCCTCAAATCTCTTCAAGTAGTTGCCGTAGGACTCGTTTTCTCCTTGTTTGATTTTAGCGAGATCAAACCGGTTCTTGGGCGTTGGTCCGGCAGTGCCGAATTCTTCTAGGAATTTTTCTCGCAACATTTCCCAATTACCGATGGATCCACGGGGAACCCTTCCCAACCATGCTTGTGCCTTCCCTTGGAGAGCCCCCTCAAATGCTCGCATCTTCAAAGCTTCTATATCTGTGACCATTCGAATTTGCGTTTCGAATGATCTGAGCCAGTCACTTGCCCGTGTTTTCCCAAAGTATTTTTCAAATTGTGGGAATATGATTCCTTGCGCGGGTGGGGCGTTTTCGATCTCTGGAGTGAACGGGCTACCCTCCAGCGGCTTAGTGACGCCATAGCCGGGCTTGGCCACAGCTAGGTTAGCCATTTGTTTGGCCATGTCACGCTTCATAGCCTCCATGCGCTCGGACAGACGTTTCTCAGCATCCAGAGTGATACCCGATGAACGGACACGATCTGATTGATGGTTGTGCGAGGGCGGCGAGCAAAAGGTCGGTGCACAAGAAGCTTCCACCTCTCTATCAACTCGTGGCCTACGCTTAGGCCGGTGTGCCTCTCTTTCAACATACTCACGAGCTCTGCGGAGACTGAGACTTTCACTGCGGGCATAATGATTTGGTCCGCGACTATGTCTGTGTGAAAAATTCTGGCGGTTGTATCTGCTTTCCGCCCGGTCGTCTACTCGCTTTGCCTCTTCATCCCTCTCTGAAGGTACATGAATGACAGATGGTAGTCGTTTGCTCGGAGCGGGCAGATGTTGTGAGGCATGGCCATCACCATCGGGTGCGGGAGCACTGAGAGCTAGCAATACCAAATCAGCAACCAGAACCGGGGCATGGCCCAAGGAGAGCAGTTGCTGGTTGAGTCTGTACATTTTGTTATAGTAGTCCGCCTGGACTTGTAGAGCAGCGGCCTGTTGATCGGGGGCTTGGTCGGGCAGATTTACTTGGCTACCCTGGCCATTCTCTTGCTGGCGACTTAGGCGTGTCACGAGATCAACTTCGCGAACTACGCTCATTGATAATTTCTCTAGCATCACGGTGGCTAGCATGACTCTGGCTAGCACGTTGAGATTTTGCTCCTCAACATATGGCACGTCTTTGCCATGGGTTGCTGCCAGCAAAGCAATCTTCGATTCCTTTGCGCACCCTTGGGGTGCCTTGATCAGGAGGTCCCCGACCAAGCCGACTACCGGCAGTGGTTGCTCACAGTGGCGTGGTGTTTGCTGCCCTTACCAGCCATTGGAATTGGAGCTTTTCTTGGAGCTTGCACCGGAGAACTTGAGAAAGGGTGTTGATTTTTTGTTTTCCCGGCAACGGAACCAAACTGACCGGGAGATAGCAGGAACAGATAAGGCAAGTGTCCTGCCCACATATGGTAACCTTTGACTGTGTCTTGAAGAACAAGTTTTGGTGTTTCCTGCTCGATTTGACCCGAGCGAGCAGGGCTCTGCCTGCCTATTTGATAGATGTTGAATTAAAGTGAACATAGGTCCCGGGCATGGTCCCTGGTCGGATAGGCAAGGCCTTTGCCCGGCCAGGTTTGGACGGGAGTTACACTGCTCGCTGCTTGATGCTTCCATTACTTTGCTCGCTAGGCCTGTGGGCCCCATATGGATTGTGCTCGTGACTGGCACGTGAGGGTAGCTCGTGCCTTGCTCGTGATCGGGTTTGGGCCGGGCATATCAGCTTCATTTACAAAACTCAAATCCTCTCGCATATCATCATACAATATTATGTGCATATGTCCAGCTGCAATTTGAGATGTAGGTGGAAGGGGTGTCGGAGATGCAGGTGGAGTTGCAGGGACCTATTTGAAACAATGAATAAGATAAAAACTATGTAAATGTAAAATTTATATCAAATGTAATTATTAACACTTATAAAAAAAAGTTGTACTTACAAATTCTTCTGCAGAATCTAAATCATAACAATCAGAGGGACGATGGGCAAACACGAAAGTGTGAAGGCCAAAGAAAAAAGAAAGTAGGACCATTTGAGATTATTCAGTTATCTAAGTTGTGCATTATAACAACACAAATTTAGACCTTAATTTGAATTTCAAGTGTTAAAAATCAACCAAATAAAGCACAAATATCAAACAGTACTTGGAACTCAAATAGGCATCATGACCTCCAAAATAAAGCTTTTAACTTGTAAACATTTCTACTCTAGTAAAATACAGTATCCAAAGATCAAATGATTTTGATGAGTGATAAAACTACTAAAACCCCACAAATCACGTATTTTCAAAAACAACCACTTCAATATTGATGTCTATATATATATATATATATATATATATATATATATATATAAGCAAGATAGTCTAAAATAGGTAAAATCCCGATAAAATGTACTTTCCAAAAAAAGAAAGTCATATTTAATAAGTATTACTATAGAATAGGTAGCATGTATTGAGAATACAAATCTCATTAATTGATTACACAACTCTCAAGTAAGCATGGCTATGAAAATTTATAGATTTGTAAAAATATTTCAAAAAGTTATTGTACTAAAAAAATCCAAGTATATTAGAATTATTCACAATTTATTACAATATATTGATATAACTGATAAAGTATCTAGAAAGATGATAAATATCTGAAATATTTATCCATTTTATCACATCTGAAATTTTTATAATAAAAAAATTTTAACTTTATTTTCTTAGTTCTTGAAAATACGAAAAAAAAAATTCTTAAATATACAAGTCTCTAATTTAAAAATCAGATTCTTTTTAGTAGGTTGCTCCCTTCGTCATGTTTTTTCTATATTTTTTTTTAGTTTTGTTTATAATCTTTGTTTTTTTAGTATAATTTAATTAAAAGAGATATATGCTCGTGCGTTTAACGCACGTGTGTAAAACTACTTATTTTCTAAAAACAACTACTTTATTGAAAAATCAGCAAATCAACTACTTTGATTTTCAATAACCAACATATTAAAAATCAATGATTTTCTTCATAGTAAACAAAATAAACAAACAACTATTGATGTGAATTTGATAGTTAAAATGAAACCCAAAAACTTGGAAGACCCACAAATCGCTATTTTCAACTGATGTGATTTCCTAGACAAACTTGGCTGGAAGTAAAGCTTCTTTTTCTTTAAGGAAATACTTAATACATTACCTATTAAATAGTTAATACAACACTTTATGTTGTAAAAATATTATATTACCCTTGACAAAAATTTTAAAAAAATTGAACACCGGACCACCCCCACCCCCACCGCCCACCGCTTGCCCCAACCCCCAGCCCTCACACACTGCTTGGGCCAAGCCCAGTCCCTCCCCCCAATCACCAGCCCAAGACTGCCCCAGCCCTAGTCCATCCCACTCCGCCTGGGCCAAGCCCAATCCCTCCCCACCCACGGCGCCCCCAGCCCACCTGTCTACTCTTGACCCAGTCCCTCCCTCACCCTTCCCACACGGACTGGGCCTCCCCCAGTCCCTCCCTCACCCATCCCACACCCCAGCCCAACCGCGTGCCCCTCCCCCAACCCACCCAGCTTCCACCACCTCCCACCTAACCTCCGTCACCTCCCGCCCAACCTCTGCCACCTCCCGCCAAGCTTCCACCACCTCCTGCCCAGTCTCCGCCACCATCTCCACCCAAAAAAATAGTTTTTTTTCATTTAATTAAAAACCAACTCCCCCCACCTCCACCACCAATCTTCTTATTTTTTTAATTATAATTTTTAATTTAATTTTAAAATTGAACAAAGGGCAATTTGGTAAACTTATTTCAAAGTGTTGTATTAAGTATTTTATAGGTGTTGTATTAAGTACCTATGTTTTCTTTATTGCTCGTATTTGAGATAGAATCTCTTCGCACTCAAAGTGCTTTTGTCTTGGATTGAGTCGCAGCCTTCCCTTGTTCTCAAATGTCTCCAGCAAGAAAGGAATTTCAGAGCTAGAAAAAAGACTATCAATTAGTCATGGCCTAAGTTTCTATCCTCTAGCATATTTACTTTCTATAAAAGTCTTTCCATCTCCTGAAAGCAATGTACTCATCACATGGTAACCAAGTTCTTTTTTTCTTTCCCCAGCTAGGAAGAGTAGTTATCAGACTCTATCTTGGGCTAACAGGAAAGGGATTGGCGCTCAAGGTAGTAGAGAATAGAGTATGATCGACTTGACACTAAGCATAGCCTGAATGTCTCTTACATATCAATACAGCTTCGGAGAGGACCAAACTAAATTTCGTCACCTTAGGTTTATTAAAAATCAAATCACATTAGCAACCTACTTGTTTAGACCCTGAGCAACTGTAATGGAATTGGAAAGATTTCAAATCATTGATTCTAGACACAAATCAACTACTTCAATTTTCAATAACCAACATATGAAATCAAACTCACTGCCTGCTTTCTAAGACAAGTCATTTCCTCAAAAACATTCCAGTAAGGATATTAACACAGTAATCTTTCATTGTGCAGAGTTTTTGATGAATAGAGTACGATCGACTTGACACTGAGCATAGCCTGAATGTCTCTTCATACAGCTACGGCGTTATGTTCATCTTATGAATGGTGGGCCCGTAGATATACTGAAGGTAATTTAGAAAGGATCAAACTAAATTTTGTCACCTTAGGTTTATTAAAAAAAAGTCACATCAGCAACCTACTGGTTGAAACTCTATTCCATGTGGATTTGATTAAGACCATGAGCAACGGTTCTAGACACAAATCACCTACTTCAATTTTAAATAACCAACATATGAAAAATCAGTGATTTGAAACTCAAACTCAAACGAGACGAATAAAGAGAAACTTACGGTTTCCAGCGGAGTGGGGGCGAACCGGTGGAAAAGGGGAAATTCTGTGGAGAAGGGCACAAAAGGGGGAAAGAGAGTAAGAAAAACCCACTCCAAACAGTAAGAAGTCAAAAGGAAGATATAGATGAATTGAACTTTGTTAACTGTATTATCCCTTACAGATAGTTTTTTTTTGTCCCTTAACGATAGCATTTGTGGAAAATAAGCAATTGAAATCAACACTGCTCAAAGACATTGATGAGAACTAGCTTCCAGAACTTTATGGAGGAAAAATTAGATTGGTCCCAAGATTGCTAAAGTGAAAACTTCTATTAAATGTTATAATTACTCCACCTCCCACTACGTCTTAAGCTACCTTGGAGATTTTTTTATTTTACCCATAATCAAAATCAGTTAAAATTGGGCAAAGCAATGAAATTAAATAATGGATATGTAATCATAAAAAAATTTCTTTATAGATTTAGGATATAAATGTAATATACCCAAATTTTTGGAATAAAAATATTAATTATATTATTAATATTGTAAATTTGTTTTGGGCTAAACTTAATATCGTTTGGGCCTAATTGTGTTTTAATATTAAAAGCCCAAAGTTGGATCTTGTTTGTTTTTCTTGGACTTGGACTAGTGAGCTCTTTTAGTTAGAGCTTGGCCCATTAGAAATAGTTTTTTTAAAAAAGAATAACAAAATAAATAACAAAAATGGTCATAATTGGTTGTTTAAAAAAAGATTAAAAAAAAGAAAAATAATAATAATAAAACGGATGAAGAGACGCAATTGGAAAGAGAATCGTCGGAAGAGGAATGGAAGAAGACGAATCGGTGGGCAAAGGAATCATCCCTCCTTGGAAATAAAAAGGGAAAGAGAGGGAGTAAATCACTTTCCCAAGTTAGGCACACAAAGAGAGGCGGCGGTGAAAGGCAGAAGAGACAGCAGCGGAGTAGCGGCAAGAGAGGAGAGTTGCGGGCACCTTCGACCGGTCGATTAAGGTAACACACTCCCTTCCGAATCTGAACACCTTGCTCTGATTTTATTCTCATTTTTGTTGATTTTTTTTTAGTTCTTTTGGAATTGGGTTGGATAAAGAGGAAGGCAAAAAAAAACATAGGACATAATGGGTTTTCATTTGGTTGTTATGTGGAGTAGTTTGAAACCAAGTAAATGGACTATGGTTTAACTCACCATTATAGTAGACAATTAATTGAATTCTGCAAAACATTTGAATTGGTAGAATTGTCGGCGGTGGTAATGTGGGAGAGCAAATAAAGAAGATATAAACTGTTTGAGTGTATGTTGTGTGTGTTGTGTGTTTTCGGCAAAGTGAAAGAAAAGAAAGAAAGAAGGAAACATAAGACAGTATGGATGGGAATGAAGGGAAGAACAATGGATTGAGTTTTGGAATTAAAAAAAAAAGAGAGAAATATAGGAGGAAGTAATCTATTATTTTATGATATTGGAAAAGTCAACCTTTCCCAAACCATCAAAAGATAGGAATTCGTGGCAGGTGGGTGATGATTATGTTTTTACAGATTCATCCCCTAATTTTGAAGTTTTAATTAATAAGTGCTTATAATTTCAGAAACTTACCCTCGAGTTACAATAGTTAGAAATAGACCTTAAGTAATTATAATAACGTTATATTTAGAGTTTGTTAATTATGTTTTGAATTTTAAAAGTTACTAGAAGGTCCCTAAATTCAGAATTTATTTTTGTATCATGAAACTTTAGATTCAGATAAGCGCGGGTAGCAACACGTTGTGCTCAAGCTAATTTTCGCAGCATCGCTAAGGTAAGGGATTATGCATCGTTTAGGTTATTTTGAATTTTTAATTCCAAAATGCTAGGCTTCCGCTATTTCTTTGGCATTTACCTTTCTTTGAAAACGTGTGCCGACCTTGGGTTGGTATTTAAATTTGAAATCTCGCCGTATCCGTTCTTTCGTTATTATTAATTGTGAATTGCTTTATGAAACTCACAAAATTGTTAAGCTCGATATGTGATATTTTATTCGGCTATTATTTGTATTTGATTTTGTTGAAATGTAATTATCTTCGAAAAACTCCGTTATGATCACTAAGACAACTAAAATGACTATTTGGCCTGTTACGGCGACACTACACCATAGGAACTATGGTGGGGTAATCCGGATATACCATTTTGCTTTTGACCCTTTAAGGTATTTTGATATTTGAGGTTCTTTGGAGCCGTTTTTTGTTTGGTCTAAAATGACCGCTTATGTGATCATAACATCCTCCGTTGTATTGGATATTGATTTGAGTTATTTTGGTGAACTCAGTAATTGTTCTTCAATAAATGAGTACCTAATCTTGTGGATTTCAAGAAAATAATTCCTTTTATCATTTCCTTCTTTTTTGACACTATATATTATTTGACTTCTTCCATGTCAACTCCTCCTTAGAAACCGAAGGGGTTGTATATGAACTTACTTGGCTTTGTTCGCTCACCCTTTTTCCTACTCTTTTTCTTTCAGGACATAAGTAAAGAATGAGAAATTGGTTCAATTCGTGTGGGTCCTATTGAAGAGAATAAAATTTAGTTATGCTATGAACTACTATTTTGTAATCGTTAACTAGAATTTGGGAGTTTTATTTTAGACATGTATTTTAAAATTTGTAAGCAAATCATTAAGAATTTATGTTTGGATGCTTGGTGCTTACGTGGAAGATATATTAATTACGTTTTGGATTTCGTACAATTTCGAGGGTTTTCGGTGACGTGGCCATTATGTGGGTCCATGTAGTCGAGCCTAAATTATGGGGCGTTACAGTTGGTATCAGAGCTTAGGCTTCAGATCCGATAGGTCTTTATAAATTGAAAAAAATATAGTTTAAATTAGAAATTAGTGGTAGTATGGAATAATGATTCTTTTATGTCATTGTTACCTAGTAGCATTGAGTTGTGATAATAATTTTAAGTGATGATTTTATATAAGTAAGAAGAATATTATTTTCTTGGGACTAATACGATCTTGCTTATTTGTAGGTACGGCGCGTACAAGGACCACGTCTAGAAAGTCAGTAGCATCTCCTTTGGCGATTGCGAGGAGAAAGGTAGAGAGGGTAAACAGTAGGATGGCTCGAGTTCGGGCAGCGCTCCACCAAGTGAGACTAGAAGAGGAGCAAAGGAGGGCGCATCTGCGAGCACATATGCAATCCGTTAGGGAGACTAAAACCATTGTCGATCAGGCTTTTAACAAGGTTGTAGAGGCTACGACACTCACTCAGCAAGTGTATGTCAGGCTTCAGAATGTGCGAGTTCGCATAGAACAGGCTTGGGATAGATTGATGATGGCGGAAGATGATGCTCCGGAAGAAGAGGCATGGGCAGCCCTAAACCCCATAGATGTTGACCCCGAGCTTGTAGTTGAGGCTAATGTGGAACCAGTTGATGAAGCAATCGCCAATGTACACAAGCTGCGGTGGCGTTGATAATGAGGATGAAGACCCAAGTGAGGTTGAGGACTCAAGTGAGGATGAAAATCCAAGTGAGGTTGAAGACCCAAGTGAGAATCAGGGTCCAAGTGAGTGAGGATACTAGTTGACATGTTAGTTTTATATAGTCATCATAATAGTTACTTTTGTTTTAGATGCCTATATTTGTTTTCTTTTGGAAATACATGGAACAATTGGTTCGAACTAAGGAAATTTGAACAATGGATAAAGTTTTGAGAAAGTATTTTAACTTTTGTTTGATTGTTTGATGTGGTTTGACCTGATTTGATATTAGTATCCTGTTATGATGTGTATACATAAGAATAATAATGCCTTAATAAAAAATTGACACTGGATGTAAAATGTATACCTTGCCCTTAATAAGCTACACTAATAACATATGACATATAGTGTAGTATGAACATTGGTCATCATTTGACACCTCAATATTTTTGAATCAGAACGACATGGCACGAGGTGCACGAGGAGAGTCGTGTGATAGCACCGTGGGCGTGGGCAGGTAGGATGGGTTGAGGTAAGTACCGTTCTTTGAGGATTACGCCTCGAGATTGGTGAGAACATGAATGGACCTCAAACTAATCCCATCTCTAATGTTCCTAATGCAATAGACACCAATTTCATAGCTCTTCTTCAAGGACTTAGCCACGTCCTTTGCGGGGATTGGACAAGTGAACCCCAACCACAACCACCACCCCAACCGCGGCCTCGGCCTTAAACCGGTGGCTAAAGACCCAGCTGGATATCTTCAGAAGAGAAATCCTAAGCCTTTCTCGGGTGCTCAGTGCAGAGAAGCATGAGGATTGGATTGAAGGCATAAAGAAGATCTTCAGGACGATGACTCTCACTAGTGAGCAAAAGGTTAACCTTGCCACATTCAAGTTTATAGGGGAGGCGTCGATGGTGGCGATCGGTGATGAAGCTGAGGCAGATGGGACGGGAGATTATACTTGGGAGATGTTCTTGGAAGCTTTCAATAAGAAGTATTTTCCGCCAAGTGTGCGGGATAGGAAAATAATTGAGTTTATGAGCTTGGAGCGAGGGAAAGATGACTTTAAGCGAATATCTTTGCAAAGTTCACCGAGCTATCAAAGTATGCTCCGGACCTCTTCAAAAATGATTAGCAGAAGGCAAGGAAGTTCGAAAGGGGTCTTAATCGCAAAATTGGTTAACGGTTGATACCACTACGATTAGCGACTTATGCGAAGTGGTAGACCATGCCGAGGGTGATTGAGCGCATTGATGCGAAATGGCTTACCGGGGGAGAGATGAGCACAAGAGGGGAATTGATGGTAACTCGAGCAAGTTAAAGTAGTCAACCAAGTGGTCAAGGAATGTGAGCAATGTGAATAAATGAAGGGCTACTAAAGATAACCATTTTAGGAGTGGAGCTCAGTCATTTAGGAATCAGCCGCAAAATCAGAATCAGCATAACCAGAATCAACATAATCAGGGCCAAAACCGAGCAGAGCCACGAACCCCTTATGTCGTACTTGTGGGGGTAAGCACGGACATTCTTGTTATTAGAACTGCGGGGCATGCTTCAATTGTGAAGATGAGGCACTTGGTTAAAGATTGCCCGAGCCAAACAAGAACACCTTCGTCAAATGAGCACAGGAGTGGAGACAAGGGAAAAACCAAAGCGCGCATGGCGTATGTATCTTTGCTATCCGCTAAGAACTTCGGGCAACAAATGATGTGGTGGCAGGTACCATGCAATTACATTCTAGTAATGTTTGTGTTTTGATTGATCCGGTGCCACCCACTCTTTTATATCTATCTCACTTGCATGTCGAATGAAATTGGTACCCCAGAACTTAGATGAGAATTTGATTATTGACACCCCGACGAAAGAATCCATCCCTATTACTTCAGTATTTAGATCCGTTCTTTGAAAATAGAGCATAGAGAAATGCCTATTGATTTGATTCTGTTAGACATGCAAGATTTTGATTTGATTTTAGGGATGGATTGGTTAGTCTCTTATCATGCTAGAGTTAATTTTTTGAAAGAAGTGGTGTTTTGTATTTCGGGTGAATCGAGTTCCAGTTTAAGGGGTCTAAACGGTGGTTTTCGGGCCTCATTTCATCGTTAAGGCGAGCAACTCTTGAGAAAAGGATATCGGCGTGCCGCGTCCATCATCGATACCAGTAAAGAAGGGGTCACCATAGAATCACTTTCTGGTTAGAGATTTTCTGATGTTTTCCCGTAAGACCCACCCGGCCTTCCACCGCATCGAGAAGTGAGTTTGGGATTGATTTGTCGCCTCGGCGCCCATCTCTAAGGCACCATATAGGATGGCACCAACAGTAATTAAAGGAATGAAGGAGCAGCTACAAGAACTATTGGAAAAGTACTGACAAAGCAAGCGACGCCTGGGGTGCTCCAAGATTGTTTGTGAAGAAGAATGACGGGTCTATGAGGCTATGTATTGATTACCGCGAGTTAAATCGAGTCACGGTGAAAAATAAGTACCCGTTGCCTCGCATTGACGATCTATTTGATCAGTTACAAGGTGCTCATTATTTCTCTTAGATAGATCTTCGTTCAGGCTATCATCAACTATGGGTCAAGAAAGATGATATTTCAAAAATTTTTAGGACAAGGTATGGGCACTACGAGTTTTTGGTTATGCCATTCAGTTGACGAATGCCCAACAGCATTTATGGATTTGATGAATAGGGTGTTCAGTTTTTTGATCGATGTGTAATAGTATTCATTGATGACATCTTGATCTACTCGAAGACCCGGAGGAGCATGAGCAACATTTGAGAACAGTACTGCAAATTTTAAGGGAAGAGAAATTGTATGTTAAGTTCAAAAAATGTGAATTATGGTTGGAGAAAGTATCCTTCTTGGGACATGTGGTCTCAAAGGAGGGCATTTCTGTGGACCTAGCCAAAATAGAGGTCGTGGTGAATTGGGAGAGACCCACAACTGTTACTGAAGTTCAAGCTTCTTGGGTTTAGCAGGGTATTATCGTCGGTTTGTTGAGGGCTTTTCAAAATAGTAGGGCCGTTGTCTCGACTTACGCAGTAAAAATACGAAGTTTGTATGAATGACCAAGTGTGAGACTTTTCAAGAGTTGAAGAATCGACTAGTGTCGCCCCCAATCCTTGCTTTACCATCGTGACCGGAGGATTTGTAGTTTAAAGTGATGCATCGCAAAAGGTCCGGATTGTGTGCTAATGCAGAATGGGAAGGTAATTGCTTACGCTTCCCGATAGTTGAAGAACTATGAACGGAACCACCCAACACACGACTTAGAACTTGTAACGGTGGTCTTCACGTTAAATATTTAGAGGCATTATTTGTATGGCGAGACATGCGAAATTTACACGGATCATAAGAGTTTGAAGTACATATTCACTCGTAAAGAGTTGAACATGCGGCAATGGATGGTTGGAGTTATTAAAAGAATATGATTGCACGATATTGTATCACCCCTCGAAAGGCAAATGTAGTGGCCGACGCCTTGAGTCGCAAGAATAGGGGAAGTTTGGCAGCTTTGTTAACTAAGAAAAGAGGATCTTGGACGATCT